>JAJPUD010002083.1:234649-294086 GCA_023553655.1 Myrmecobius fasciatus
TATCTATCTATCTATCTATCTATCTATCTATCTATCTATCTATCTATGTGTATGCATATATACACATATATAACCTATGTTAAATTAATGTTTATGGAATGAATGGTGAATAAATTAAGGGTGGTGCCAAGGTAAATGAAAGCTTACATGTTATCAATCATTGACTGCCCATGCCAAATTAGCACCTCTAGCATCTCTTTTAAATTCCTAGAAGGCTAAATCCTTTCTTTTCCTTTCTCTTGGGAGATGATCTCTCTAACTTCCCATTTTACTGAGAAGGTAGAGAGATTCTCAGTAATAGGTTCTCATTTTGTCTTCATTATCTTTAAATCATCATCATTGTCACAATAGTTTTCATTTACAAAATGTGTACTATATGCTAGTTACCATGTTAAAAATTTTACAAGTATTATTATATTAAAATTTTTACAAATATTGTTTTCTAGATTTATAAATATTAATTTCCTCTGCAAGGGGTAGGTGCTATTATTATCTCCATGTTACAGTTAAAAAAACAGAGGCAAATAGAGAGGCAAATAGAGATTAAGTGACTTTTGCTCAAGGTCGTACAGATATTTAATATTTGAAGTCTGAATAGAATCCAGGTTTTTCTAATGCTTCAGCCTCTCACTCATAATACTTTTTATAAAATAATAATTTATCAGGTTTGGAAGGACTTCAAAAATCATTAAGCTCCATCCATACTTTAGTTGACAAGGGTTATCCAAATTTCATTTGGACTCCAGTACTGCCAAACACCACCTTCCACAACAACTCATTACTTTTTTTGAAGCTCTAATTTTAATAAGCTTTTCCCCCTAAAATTCAGATGAAATCTGCCTTTTTTTTTTTTTTTTGTAAATTCCACTTCCTTTCTTCTGCCATCTGGGGCCAAGCACAACAATTCTAATCTATATTCAATACAACAACCCTTCAAACACTTATCTTCTCTGTTTTCCTTCAGGCTAACTGTCTTCAGTTCTTTTAACCAATATGGGGCTTCTAGGTAGCACAACAGATAAAGCATTGGACTTGGAGTCAGGAAGATGAATTCAAATCTATCCTTAGACACTTAAAGCTGTGTGATCCTGGACAAGTCAGTTAGCCTCCATTAACCTCAGTTTCCTCATCTGTACAATGGAGATAACAAGAACCCTCTGCCTTCTAGTGTTATTGGGAGGATCAAATGAGATAATAATTAAAAAGTATCTAGCACATAATGTGATGCAAGTGTTAGCTATTACAGCTATTATTATTAATGCTCACATGATATGGTTTCCTGAATCCTCAGGCTATCCTCTTCTGGACACATTCTAACTTATAAATATTCTTCTTAAAAAGTAGGTATTTGGAACTAAACATAATAATTATAGATACAATCTAATCATGGCATACTATAGCAAGTCTGCCCCCTTCCTCATTTATAGGTACCATGTTTCTCTCCTGTATCAAAGGAGAAAGTATCCTCCTATGCTCCAGATCCCATTCTTTCCCATATCCCCCTTGAGATTTTGATCACTTAGTTGCTTCTTTCCTCAGAATCTTTAATCTTTTTTTGCTCTTTATTAACATCTCATTTCTTCCTTTTCTTGCACTATCAAATTTCTTTAACCCATTTCTTCACCACTTATTTTCTATGTAATTGCCAACTCTTTGCCCCCTCTCAAGTTTACTAAAATTGAATTCTTCAAAATAATCAAAAACCTCTTGACTCCCAATCAAATGATTAGTTCCCCCTCTCCCTCCCCACAAAATCCCAACTTCATTCTTTTCTTTACCTTTCTGAAGCACTTAACATTGTTGTCTACTTTCTTGAAATTGCTTCCTCTCGTGTTCAGTAATGCTACTAGGATAAGGTTATTATCCCAGGTTTCTGACTTTCCCTTCTCTATTTCCTTTTCTTTCTTTCCTCCTTTCCCTCTTCAGTGTACTTATTTCCCAAAATTTAGATCATGGTCTTCTTTGTTGTTATTTTTTAAAGTGTCAATTACTATCATGATTTTGATTATTATATTTCTTTATGTGATTTCCAACTCTCAAATCCAAGTTCTAATTCTACATTTACTACTGTCTTCTGAGTATGAGCTCTTAGACTGTTGTTATGTTACTTTTCTATACCTATTAATGTGAAACCGCTTTGATTTAATTTATCTTTTGACATTTTATCTTAGCTACATTTTTGATCACTTCATACACATGAACTAATGGTCTCAAGTCACTTTCTATTTAGCACAATAACCCCACTTTAATCTTATAAACTCTATTATGAGTTGGGATATACCCCTGTTCAAAAATCCACAGGAGCTCTTCATTATCTATAGGATAAACATCAATATTTTCCAGTCTGTCACTGAAGGCTCTTTGCAGTCTGATCCCACCAATCTTTTCAGAATGAACTTTTAATATTTATATGTACTCTCATGTCTAACTATACTCAAGGTAAAATTTCAATTAAGATTGTATTCACTGTCACCTAACCATTTGCTAACCATTTCTACCTTTGCTTACCCACATCTACCAGCTTCAATACCATCTCTCTTTGTTACCAAGAAAAATGATTATGAATATCCAATGATTTGGGGGAGATCCAGAGTTTCCCCATTTTCTATAATCCTTATTACAAAGTTCAGTCATTTGAAGAACATAATTGAAAATAAAATTGAATTAACGGTCCTCCATTTTGGTTAGATCTTACCCAACCTAACAAGGAATTTAATTTAAGGTGGGGAAGCTATTGTATTCTACTCAAGTTTGAATGAAGATAAATTCTTTGATTAGATTGACAAAAACTTAGGTTGATCTGGGTGTAGAGATAGTCTCCTAGTCCAAGGGTGACATGATGTAATTTTCTCGGCCCCTCACTGGAATGAGGCCACTTGTCATAATATTCATTCTTTCATTAATTGTTAATCATTCAAGTTGATTGCACCCTCTGGAATATGCACTTTTCCAAAAGCATATAAGTTGTAAGCCACATATGCCATGAGTGTGCCAAAGGGCTTTTGAGAATGCCACTGACCTCTTTTATTAAAATATTAGCATTATTAATAAAATGATAAATTACTCAGAAGTTTATATCTCTCAAACCTTTTAAATATCACATTATTCATCTGAATTCTATGTGTATTTCAGTGCCAGCTCCAATCCCACTAACTTCCTAATGGCGGTTTTTGACATGATCACACTAACCTTAAGAGCTATTTTTTCCTTTAAATATATACAATTATTATCTATATAATTTCTTTGACAATGTATTATCTACTGCAATGTTGTACAGTTATCTTCATATCAATCCCAATAAATAAGCATTTATTAAGTGCCTGTTATGTGACAGGCACAATGTTAAGTTCTGATGATACATGAGATACATACGAGAAAAAGAGTACAATCTAATGAAGAAAACAATAATTAAAAGGAAATTTAAAGGGGGGAAAAGAGTAGCTCCAGAGAGTAATAAGTAACTGTAGATATTGAGGACATATTGACTACCAAAGCTAAAGCAGTCTCCATGATGATGAGATTTCTTATGATGCTTTCTTTGGGGAAAGCAAGATATTCATGTAATTGCAACCAAATAGAGGAACATGTAGGAAATAAATTTTATGTATATCTTCTTTTTAACATTTTTTACAACTTTTGTTTTTATATTGCCTTAATTTATGGAATCTATCATTCCCCACCAAAACAAAACAAAATAAGAAACAAAAAATAAAATCAATACTTTATAATAAATATTAAAAAAGAGAAAAAAACCCCAGCAAAACTATATAGTATTTCAACTATTTCAGAAGGCATATGCAATATTTTATACCTCTATTAGCCTACTTCTGCAATGAATATTATCAACTCTTCTTTAGGGCCATGCTCAAGTATCATAATTACCCAGTATAGTTTGTTTTGTTTTTCTTTCCATTTATATTACTGTAGTTATTATACATATTATTTTCTTAGTTCTACTTGTTTCACAATACATCATAAAAGCTTCCATGCTTTTCCAAATTCTTCATCATTGTTTCTTATGTAGCAAGAATGTTCAATTTTATTCACATACTGCACTTTGTTTAGGCAATCCCCAATTGATGGGGTCTCTTTAAAACTTTCTAATCACTTCCTTAGAGGAAATTTTGTGTAAGTATTGAATTTGGAGTTGGGCAGTCTTGATCTGAGCTCTGGATCTCCAGTTAATACTAATAAAAATTTGCCAAGTCATTTCATCTCTCTTGACCTCAATTTCCTTATTTGTAAAATGAGTGGGTTAAGATTATATCTTTCTAAAGTTATATTAATGTTTTATTGTTATTTAACTTTTTACTGTTTGTGTTATCCCTTCAAATACATAGTAAGCTGTTTAGATTTTCTTATAGCATCTGCAGAGTTTGATATTATGTCTAATCATATTAGGCAGGTGCTTAGTAAATTAAATTAATCAATTTCCAATGTTAATAATGTATTTTGAAGAAATATTTTGGAAACTGATATAATGGGATGGCTTCCCTTCCCCATCATCCCTTTCAGTCTATTTATGAAACTGGAGATAGTCACCACTATCATTCCTTCAAATTTGATCTCTTGGATTCATTGATGAACAGAAATGTTGAAATGTATTCCTAGTTGTTTTGGAAATTTTATCTTTTCTTCTTCAAAGAGGAAAGCTCATATTTATCACCTTTCAGATGGGCATAGTATGTGCCCTTTACTAAGAATTGGAAATTTCAACCAGTATAGAATATAGATATCTGACTTTTGAAAAATATCACTTCTCATGGGAGTTAAAGAATAGGTTTTTAAATGATTAATTAGGGCATCTTTTCCAGCCAACATATGCTCTACTCTTATTAAAAATCAGTGGAATTTTTTCTTTGTAAGGAAGAATTGGCTTTTTAAAAAAATGATATTTTTTTCCTTAACTTGAATCAAAGAAAATTTCATAATAGTTAAAATTACAATGGTTTTGCAAAATTAATCAAAATCTGAGTTACTCTTATTTAAATTTTTTTGAAGGAAATTGCACGATATCAGAAGCATACCAATTTTTTAGTATTTATTTTCCAGTTATGTGGTTAAAAACATCATTGACTAGAGTGAGGAGGTGCAGGTTCAAATGCTGTTATGGATGATTGCAGTGTATGTAATCTTAGATAAATTATTTTACTTCATTGGGCCTCAGTTTTTAGATAAGACAGTTGGACTAGATGACCTGCATAAGCTTATGAAACTCTAAATCTATTATCATATTAAGTGAAAACTAAAAGGCATCATATGCAGTAGAAAAAGGAGCATGCATGTATGTATGCATGTATATACATTTATATGTATCATTATAAATTTCATTGGTTAAAAATTTCCTCATCTAAGTATGTTTGTATACTGCTATTTATTTATTTTTTTGTTTTTTGGCTGAGGCAATTGGGGTTAAGTGACTTGCCCAGGGTCACACAGCTAGGCTGCGTTACATGTCTGAGATCAGATTTGAACTCAGGTCCTCCCTGACTTCAGGGCTGGTATTCTATCCACTGAGCCACCTAGCTGCCCCTATATTGCTATTTATTAGGCTCTCAAAAGGTTATACAATCTTCAATAATAACCACTCTACTTCTGTTATGAATTTT
Source organism: Myrmecobius fasciatus (assembly GCA_023553655.1). NCBI lineage: Eukaryota > Metazoa > Chordata > Mammalia > Dasyuromorphia > Myrmecobiidae > Myrmecobius > Myrmecobius fasciatus. The sequence continues at coordinate 240,259 of JAJPUD010002083.1, forward strand.
AAAACTCATTTTAAAATTTCATTTCTAAAACCTATTCCATATTATTTCTGATAGGATCATTTCTTATTATTTTATCAAGTATCTTAAATAATATAAAAGACATTTTTGATATACATTTATTTTATGTTATTCTTTTTATGCATATTTATTTTTTTAAAAAGTATTGATATGCTTTGTTACATTACAAATAATCTTTATTGAATTTTATAAAATAAAACCACATTTTTTGAAAGATGATGTTTAGCTATACATACATTCGATTTCTTAAGTAGTCTAACATAATTATCATGTAGTGGATATCCTGCCATCTAGGGGAGGGGTGGGGAGTAGGGGGAAAAATTTGTAACAGAAAGCTTTGTAAGGGTTAATGTTTAGGAATTACCCCTACATATGTTTTGCAAATAAAAAGTATTAATAAATTTAAAAAAAGGAATAAAAGGAAAAAAAAAGAAAGATGATGTTTAGGATCTTTTTTTTTGATCATGGCTTTCAAGTAGACCAATAATTTTTAACTTATCTCTCCTGAATTTATTTTCCAGATCAGTTGTTTTTCCAATGAAGTATTTCACATTTTTCTATTTTTCATTTTTTTGGTTATTTTTATTGTATTTTGATTTCTCATAAAGTCATTGTTTCCATTTGCTCAGTTCTATTTTTTAAGGGATTATTTTTCTCACTGAGCTTTTATACTACCTGTCCCAATTGGCAATTTCATTTTTTTGAGGCATTCTTCTCCTCATTAGCTTTTTGCATTTCCTTTTGCCCTACTCTCAAATCTTTTCCTAATTTTTCCTCTATTTCTCTCATTTGATTTTCAAAATCCCTTTTGAGTTCTTCCATAGCCTGAATGCATTTTTTTTTGTTGAAGACTTTGGTTGTAGGAGGTTTGACTTTGTTATCATCTTTTATGTGTGTGTTTTGATCTTCGTTATCACAATAATAACTTTCAATGGTCAGAAACTTTTTCTGTTGTCTCTCATTTTCCTAGACTATTACTTTTTTTTTTTTAACTCTGTTGAAGTAGGGATCTGTTTCCAAAGTGGAGGGTGCATAGTCCCAAGCTTCAGGGGTTTTGTGAAGCTATTTTCAGAGATCCTTATAGAAACCTGACCATAAACACTCTTTTCTGCCCTGAAGCTTTTAGAAAGGTCTTTCCCTACAGGAGCTGTAAAATCTACTGTCCTGGCTGGGGCTAGGGCTTGCTGACTGTGCCTGAACTGAACATGCTGTGCTGATGACACAGCATGTTGGGACTGTATGCAGGACTCCCACCTTGGAGCCACAGACCTTCTCTTCTAATTTTTCCAGTTTCCCTGATGTCCCCAGGCTTAGAGGTCCACCTCACTGATACTGGGGTCCAGGCTTGGACTGAGGTTGGGACCTGAAGTAGGGGTCGTGCTGTGCTGGTGGATTTGCACTGAGATTGTGTATTGGGCTCATAGAGTTATTATTTAGAGGAATTTGGAATAGTTTGGGGGAGAGGTTAGGCAATTTCCTGCCTTTCACTCTCCTTTTTGGCCAATTGCTTGGCTTTTCAATAGGGATGGAGGGGAAGAAAGGGAGAGAATTTGGAATTCAGAATTTGAAAAAAGTGTGAAAATGTTTTTACATAGAATTGGGAAGTAGAATATTAAGTATGAAAAATGTTTTTGACTTTTTAAAGTTTTCAGAAGAGTAAGGTTAAAAGATTTTTAGAACTCTAAGAGACTTTCAAAACCATCTAGTTCAACTCCTCATTTTGCAGATGAATAAATTGAAGTTCACAGAATATGTTACTTGATCAAGGCCACAAATAAATAAATAGTAGGCTTGGGATTTTAATGCAGCAATTCTGGCTCCAAATCTGGTACTCTATCCATCTTTTCACCCTTAACCTTCATCCCCTGCAACAAACATGTAGAAATTTGATTCCAAGTAGTTCTCCTGGCTCTATCTCTTCTTATTTTTTCTCTCTTATTATTTTGGAAATGATATATCAACTTACTTCTCCATGATCCTATTTACTTTTTTCTATAATTTTCAGTATTGAAATGTTCCAGAATGTAAACTCCATTGAGGATAGAGATTTAATTTTATTTTGTTTTTGTATCCTTTACAATTAGCACAATACTTAGCACATAATACATGATTAATAAACATTTTTCATTAATGAAGTAATTTACTAATTCATTTATTCATTTTTGGACTTGAAATTCGTTTAGTTTTTAGTGCAAAAATGCTTTTTTTTTGCTGCTCTGATAAATGAAATTACTTCACTTAAAATCACTGTGAATTCTAAATTCATAAAAGTAAATCTTTTTTTCCTTTTCAACACAATTGCCAAGTGTATGACATTTACTATATCATTTTCTTGTTCATTATATTCATTCACAAAGATGGAAAACTTTTTAAAGCATGCCTGTTACAAAATGACCCTTACTCTGAGTAGTATTAGAGCATTTGTTACTTTTATTTTTAGATTTATATTGTTTCTGCTGTATGCTTTTGAAAAAAAATTTTTGTATTAAATATTGTAGCTCTTTTTAAACCACAAAATAAGGTCTAGTTTAAAGTTGTGGACAATGGAAATGATTTCTCTAGTAATACTGTTGGCTCTAATTTTTTGTGCTGTTACACTGGTCCTATTTTAAATGATAAATATAAACAATATTAAACATTGTGACAAATAAACTGATTTCTGATTTTTTTGATATTTATATAACTGAAAGTCAACTGATAGTGTCATTGAAACTTTTGAGTCACTTTTTAATATTTTTTTTTGTTCACTCATTCCCATGTACTTTTCCTCATATATAATTATACTTAGTGGTTATTTCACTCTTCTTATGCTTTCTTTTAGTTCTGAACTATTTAATAAAGTTCTTTTTACACTGTTTATTCTCTTGGAGTTGTTGATCCTAGTAACATTACAACATTGTACTTCATCATTAATATCAACAATTCAGTTAATAAGCACCAAGTGCTTACTATGCTGGGACTACAAATATAAATAGTGCATCTCTTCAAGGAACTTATATTGCATAAAAAGAAGCAGCTAAGGAATGTAGTAGGAAAAAAAAGTACCTAAGTGAGGGAGGGTGGTAAAGAAACTACATTGTAATCCAGAGAAAATGAGACATGGTTGATCTCGGAGCCTTGCTCAAGTAGGGGTTCTGGAAAGAGATCTGCAATCAATGAAAAGGAACATATTGATGGAGAGTCCTTACTCTAACATTTATTTAACCTTTTCCTTACTTTTGCTCATTTAGGTTTCTGTCAGCTCCTCCCACACTCTCCTTTTCTTTTTCTTTTTGTAATTATGAAAAATGGTATAATGAGAATATTTGAAGAAATAATTTTAATAAATCTTTTTGGGGAACATTTTCAACAATTGACTTACTGGATCAAAGAACATGACTACTTTTCTAACATTTCTGTATTTTTTGCATATAATATTCTATAGGCTTAGAATTCTTTTAGGAATAAGTGGGCATATCTATTTCTATTTATATCTACCACATTTGAAATTATTAGTTTTAACTATCTTTGCTAAATTTTTATGAGTGTTTTGGCACCTCAATGTTAATTGAATTTGCATCTTTTAGATTATTATTAAGACAACATTTTAAGGGATTATTAGATTGAACATTTTAAGTAGTTATTAATATTTAGTGTTTACCCTATTTAATATTACTTAACATCTCTTGACCCTTTGTCCATTGTAGACAAATCTATTCTTTCATTTCTGTTAACAGTTCTTCATATATTTTAGGTGTTAGATTTAGATATGTTAGATAAAATCTAACATATATATTATTATATAACATATAATATATTATAACATATAACATATATAATATATATATATATATATATATATATGAAATATATATATAACATAAAGATGAAGCATGGTGTGAATTGAAAACTGAATTTAAAATGGGTAAAATCTGTTTCTAACATACTTTGTCAGCCTCCGGGTAAGTCCCTGTTGGCTCTAATTTTTTGTGTTGTTATACTATTCCTATTTTAAATGATATATTAAAAGCAATATTAAATATTGTGATCAATAAGCTGATTTATAATTTTTTTGATATTTAAATAACTGAAATTCAACTGATAAAGTGCCATTGAAACTTTTTAGTCACAGGCAACTCTCAAATTCTACAATTTTCAGAGAGGGGGTTATCTGCATCATAGAGGGTGTTTCCTCATTCTGGAATACTAATGAAACTTCAGGTCAAATCCTTAGCTCTTTTCAATAATGCAGTGATTCTAGGTAATTCTAATAGATTTGGGATGGAAAATGCCATCTGCACCTACAGAGAGAATTATGGAGATTGAATGTGGATCAAAGCATGGTATTTTACCTTTTTGTTGTTTGCTTTTTTTTCTTTCTCGTTTTTTCCTCCTTTTTTTCCTTGCACATTGTGATGAATATGGGAATATGCTTAAAAGAACTGCACATCTTTAATTTATATTGCATTGCTTTCTATCTTGGTGAAGGAGAAGGAGGGGAGGGAGGGAGAAAAATTTGGAACACAAAGTTTTGCAAAGAGGAATGTTGAAAACTACATTTGCATGTATTTGGAAAAATAAAATAGTATTGAAAAAATAAATTAGTGAGAGAATTTGTTATTACAATTTTACCACAAGCCCTTGTACTAACTTTTTGAATGTATAATTAATCTTTTGCAAAAGTGGGTTTTCTGTTTCTCATAGATTGTCAAGTCAAGGCACCTACAATGTGTCAAGCCCTGGGCTATGAACTGATTTCCCTTCATCACTATAATGCATTGGTTTAAAAAGTCTTGTAAATTTTTGGAGAAAATAATGTGTATTGTTAAATTTTTTTTATATAATTTCCTTAATTTGAGTCAAATCCAAATCAACAATCAATTTAATATATCCCATAAACATAAAAAATACATAGATACTACCCATATTTCACATGTATTTTTTTGCTTAACATCATTTATGGTCAAAATAGTGAAACAGAGAAAGTTACTTCCTTCTCTCAACATCTCATTCTCTGGGTACCCCATGACACCCAACTATAGCATTCTGTCTGGGCTTTCTTTCTCCATATTTGAGACAAACCTCTTCTCTTTCAACAATATGAATAAAAAGGTACTTGCCAATAAATCAAAAGAACATTCCTGCAGATACTATTTTCTACTTTCCAAAGTGACAATTTAATATATTCACCTGTGACAAAGAGACCATGTTATTTGCTAGAGACCTTTCCACTCTTCTTGTTCTATTATTATTATTTTGTTTCCTTGACTGCAAAATGAGGATAATAATTAACAGAAATTTCAGGGTAGTTGTAGGATAAAATGAGAAAAGAATTATGATATGCATAGTAAACTAGATTTTCCTCAGATATCTTAAATACAACATTTCTAAAAACCGAACTTATCTTCCCTTTCAAATTATCTTCTCTTACTCACTTCTTTATTACTGTTGAGGGAACTACCATCCTTCCAGCTATTCATGCTCATAACTTATTCAATATATCCAGTGGCCCCTGATTACCTCAATTTCATATATAAAATCCTCTGCTTGGCTTTTGAAGTTCTTAACAATATGACCATATCTTAGTTTTTCAGTCTTTTTTAAATTTTATTTGCAAAACATATGTATGGGTAATTCTTCAACATTAACCCTTACAAAGCTTTCTGTTACAAGTTTTTCCTTCCTACTCCCCACACCTCTCCTACATGGCAGGATATCAACTACATGTTAATTATGTGAAAATACTTGACAAGTCGAATATATGTATACATATTTCCACACTTATTGTTGTGCAAGAAAAATATTATCTACATGAAAGACATATCAGATAAAGGAAACACAATGTAAGCAAACACCAATCAAGAGTATGAAAATGTTATGTTGTGGTCCACATTTCACATCCCTCTCTCTGGGTGTATATGGCTTTCTTCAGTGAACAATTGGAAGTGGTTTGGAACATTTCATTGTTGAAGAGAGCCATGTCCATCAGAATTGATCGTCATATCGTATTGTTGTTGTCATATATAATGATCTCCTGGTTCTGCTCATTTCACTCAGCATCAGTTCATGCAAGTCTCTCCAGGCCTCTCTGAAATCATCCTGCTGGTCATTTCTTACAGAACAATAATATTCCATAATATTCATATACCATAATTTATTCAGCCATTCTCCAATTGAAGGTCATTTATTCAGTTTCCAGTTTCTAGCCACTACAAAAAGGGCTGTCACAAACATTCTTGCACATGTGGGGCCCTTTCCTTCCTTTATGATTTCTTTGGGATATAAGCCCAATAGAAATGCTGCTGGGTCAAAGGGTATGCACAGTTTGATAACTTTTTGAGCATAGCTCCAAATTGCTCTCCAGAATGGCTGGATCCGTTCACAGCGCCACCAACAATGCATCAATGTCCCAGTTTTCCCACATCCCCTCTAACATTCATCATTAACTTTTCCTGTCATTTTAGTCAATCTGAGGTACCTCAGGGTGTTCTTAATTTGCATTTCTCTGATCAATAGTGATTTGGAGCACCTTTTCATATGATTACAAATAGTTTTAATTTCATCCTCTGAAAATTGTCTGTTCATATCCTTTGACCATTTATTGATTGGAGAATGGCTTGAATTCTTATAAATATGAGACAATTCTCTATATATTTTAGAGATGAGACCTTTATCATAACCCTTAAATGTAAAGATGAATTCCCAATTTATTGCTTCCCTCCTAATCTTGACTGCATTGGTTTTGTTTGTACAAAAACTTTTTAACTTAATATAGTCAAAGTTATCTAGCTGGTGTTCACTCAAGAGTTCCAGTTCTTCTTTGGACATAAATTTATTCCATCTCCATAAGTCTGAGAGGTAAACTATATTACATTCCTCTAATTTACTTATAATATCACTCTTTATATCCACATCATGAACCCATTTAGATCTTATCTTGGTATGTGGTGTTAGATGTGGGTCAAGCCCTATTTTCTTCCACACTAGTTTCCAATTTTCCCAGCAGTTTTTGTCAAATAGTGTGTACTTTTCCCAGAAGCTGGGGTCTTTGGGTTTATCAAAGACCATATTGGTATAGTTATTGCCTACTTTGTCTTGTGATTCTATCCTATTCCACTGATCAACTACTCTATTTCTTAGCCAGTACCAAATGGTTTTGATGAGCGCTGCTTTGTAATATTGCTATAGATCTGGTCCACAATCATCAGCCTTTTTTCATTAATTCTCTTGAAACTCTTGATCTTTTGTTCTTTTAAATGAATTTTGCTACTATTTTTTCTAGATCTGTAAAATAATTTCTTGGGAGTTTGATTAGTATGGCACTAATAAGTAAATTAGTTTGGGTAGTATTGTCATTTTTATTATATTTGCTCGGCCTACCCATGAGCATTTTATGTTTTTCCAATTGACTCAGTCTGATTTTATTTGTGTGGAAAGTGTTTTGTAGTTTAGTTCATATAGTTCCTGACTTTCCCTTGGCAGATAAATTCCCAAATATTTTATACTATCAACAGTTATTTTGAATGAAATTTCTTTTTGTATCTCTTGCTGCTGAACTTTATTGGTAATATATAAAAATGCTGATGATTTATGTGGATTTATTTTGTATCCTGCAACTTTGCTAAAGTTGTGAATTGTTTCTAGTAAATTTTTAGTCGAGTTTCTAGGGTTCTCTAAGTATACCATCATGTCATCTGCAAAGAGTGATAATTTGGTTTCCTCATTACCTACTCTAATTCCTTTAATCTCTTTTTCTTCTCTTACTGCCAAAGCTAACATTTCTAAGACAATATTAAATAATAATGGTGACAGTGGGCAGCCTTGTTTCACTTCTGATCTTATTGGGAATGGTTCTAGTTTGACTCCATTACATATGATGCTTGCTGATGGTTTTAAGTAGACACTACTAATCATTTTTAAGGAAAAGCCCATTTATTCCTATATTCTCCAGTGTTTTTAATAGGAATGGGTGTTGGATTTTATCAAAGGCTTTTTCTGCATCTATTGAGATAATCATATGCTTTTTGTTAATTTGGTTATTAATATAATTGATTATGCTAATAGTTTTCCTAATATTGAACCAGCCCTGCATTCCTGGTATAAATCCTACTTGGTCATGGTGTATTATCCTGGGGATAACTTTCTGTAATCTCGTTGCTAAAATCTTATTTAAAATTTTTGCATCAATATTCATTAGCGAAATGGGTCTATAGTTTTCTTTCTCAGTTTTCTCCCTACCTGGTTTAGCTATCAGCACCATATCTGTGTCATAGAAGGAATTTGGTAGTACACCTTCTTTCCCTATTTTTTCAAATAGTTTATATACTATTGGGATTAATTGTTCTTTGAATGTTTGGTAGAATTCACATGTAAATCCATCTGGCCCTGGAGATTTTTTCTTAGGGAGTTGATTAATAGCTTGTTCTATTTCTTTTTCTAAAATGGGGCTATTTAAATAATTTATTTCCTCTTCTGTTAACCTAGGCAATCTATATTTTGTAGATATTCCTCCATTTCATTTACATTATCAGTTTTTCAATCTTATTCACCACATATTTTTGTGGTTTAGCGACACTTCTTTTTAACTACTCCTAGAACACATTCCATCTATGCATTTTTGGTGACTGTCCTCTGCTGTTTTCCCATTTCATTTCTATCTTCTGGATTTCCTGACTTTCTTTATGGCCCAGTTAAAATATTATCTTCTGCAAGAATCTTTTCCTGTTACCAATTAATTCTAAGGCTTTCCATTTAAGATTATTTTTTTATCTTGTTATCCTGTAAGTATCTCCAGTATATATTATTTGTACATCATTTTTGCATCACATTGCCATCTTCTACCGTGAACTCTTTAGAAGAAGAGATTTTGCTTTGGTTTGGACAATTTAATTCATAATTTGCCTTGGAGATTTTTAACTTGTTTTATATTCTATCAGCACTTAACAAATTCTTAAATATTATTCTGTAAATGATTTTAAATCAGTAGAAAATTCATTTTCTCTGGACATTAGTTGTTGTTGAAAATAATTAGAATTACATTTTACATAAAATGAATGACAATTTAGCTACAAGACAGTGTAGGTACCATTCTGCAAATTTACTTGCATCAGAAACTAGGGGAAAAAACCTTTGAAACAGTCCTTATTGGGAAACTGTTGTGGCATAGCCACACTTTTGCTACAAATCATTAAGGTCCTAGAAGAAGAAACCTGAAGGGAGATAGACACACATATACATACACACACACAAACTCTCTCTCTCTCACACACACACACACAAAGTGAGAGAGAGTGATACACAGAGAGATACAGAGAGGAGGAGGAGAAGAAGAAGAAAAGAAGAAGAAGAAGAAGGAGAAGGAGGAGGAGGAGAAGGAGGAGGAGGAGAAGGAGGAGGAGGAGGAGAAGGAGAAGGAGGAGGAGGAAGAGGAGGAAGAGGAGGAGGAGGAGGAGGAAGAGGAGGAGGAAGAGGAGAAGGAGGAAGAGGAGGAGGAGGAGGAGGAAGAGGAGGAGGAGGAGGAGAAGGAGGAGGAAGAGGAGCAGGAGGAGGAAGAGGAGGAGGAGGAGGAAGAGGAGGAGGAGGAGGAAGAGGAGGAGGAGGAAAAGAAAGAAGAAAGAAGGAGGAGGAGGAGAAGAAAGAAGAAAGAAGGAGGAGGAGGAAGAGAAGGAAAAGGAGGAGGAGAAAGAGGAGGAGAAGGAAGAGGAGAAGGAAGAGGAGGAGAAAGGAGGAAGAGATCTAAGTAGGGAACAAAGATAAGGGAGATGGAGTAGGAGATGCAGAGGAGAAAGAAGAGAACGAAGCAGAGACAAAAAGGACAAAAAAGGAGGAAATTAAAAGGAAGAAGCTTTTTGAAAAATAATAAATGTGACAACTAAAATGTGGTAAATCAAACATCCATAAAATTAAATAGGCTGAAGATTATAAGTAAATGTCCACTTTCAAAACTGAATAAATCATACAGCAGAGGATATTGTGGGCTTATTAAAATATAGATATCTTCTTTGGCCACAAGACTGCATTTTTTATGGGCTATTCCAATTCAATTTAACAAGATGCAATAATCATTGTCAAAGCAAAATAATGTGTAAATACTTAAAAAAACAAACAAATAAACAAACAAAACCACGAGTCAAGTAGTAGACAAGTAGACAATGGGATAAAACTTATTATTTTACTGAAGGTGGCAACATCTATAATGCTCTAAGATCTGAAAACTGAGAGTTATGAAAAGTTTGTGCTCTTTCATTTATATGAAATGTTATTTATGATGGGCAAATATAATCATAATGAATTTTTGGAAATTTATGTTTATATAATTGGGGACCATGGAAGATGAAGTATATGAAAGAAAGTGAATAATATTGTCTTATAAGAATTCATCCTTGAACTGGGTCAAGGAGGGGCAATGGTAAGAAACCTAACATTTTACTGGTGAAGGCCTTTCAGGTGAGATCTGAAAGCTATTTTCAGGCTCAATTGCTGTGTGGCCTGCAGGTATAATGTCCTGCCTCAGGCAGTGTTATGACTCTCAAGTATTCAGAAGCCCTGAAACAAATCATTCAGTTCCTCTTCAGAGCTACATGCATAGGTGATAATCTAGGGGAGCCTGAGAGCTCCAGTCCCTTTGTTATTAATATCTGGCATGTAATATTTCATTCAGAAAATAACGATTTTTAGTTTCTTGGACCCTCCACAAATAACTAAAATAAATTCTATAATAAGTGGCAAATCACTCCTTGCTCCTTTCAGTATTCACTGTGATATCATTAATCAGCACTGAACTCCTGATAATAAATCTTGATGTTCCTGAGAATGTGAAAATACATTATTTGCTGCTTGTCCAGCATTCTGTGTACTACTTTCTTTGTTGAAAACAACTAGAGGGGCCAAGGGAAGTCACTTTAGTTTCAATCAGCTATTCAATAATTTCACTTTTGAGAAAAACACAAGTACCTTGGGATCTCATTAAAAACTGTGAAAATTGCTTTGTCATTTGTCTATTTTCCCTGCCAGAAAAATAGAACTCTATTATGATTTTGAACCTGTGCTCTAAGACTATTTAGTTTCAGAATCTGCATGCATATATCTCTATATTCATATTCAGTTCTACAACTTTCATTTTAGGAGAACAAAAGAGGAAAAAAAATCTGATTTCTTTCCATTTCCATTTGTTTTACTTGGTTATGGGGGCATTATTCATCTATGTTTAATGAACATAATGTACCTTATCTATTTGTGTCTTAAAAAGGGGAAAGGGGAAGACAAAGGAACAGGACATTTTGAATATTAGAAAACCAAATACCTAACCACAAATCTGTAATGGCTTGTGTTGTGCAAAATATCATGTGAAAAAAATAGCAACGTGAGCCCCAAGAAAGGAAGAGGAACATTTTACCCACACATTAGCAGGAATGGGTAGAGACAATTCCCTGGAAATTAATATATGGTGATTCAGTTTAAACTGTAGTTAGTAAATAGTCATGGACTTATTGTTCAATTGTTTTTGGTTAGATCTGACCTTGATCCCATTCGGAGTTTTCTTACAAGGGTACTGGAATGATTTGCTATTTGCTTCTCCAGTTCATTTTACAGATGAGGAAATGTAGGCAAACAGGATTAAGTAAGTGATTTGCCCAGGCTACATAGCTTGTAAGTATCTGAGGCCAGATTAGAATTCAGGAAAATAAGTACCACCTAGATGCCTCAGTGTTAACACTAGATATCTAGTGTTAAGGACATTAATTTGAAATAGGTAATTGGTTTTCTTATACTTATGGGTTTTCTGGAAATATTAACACTAGAAAAATTAGTAATTAATACAGTCATGAATTCTGTCATTAATGGCACAATTTTCTGAGTAAAGGAAAAAGTCCTTTTCTTTTCCAAACTGCAAATAACTATACTTTGATAGGTATGTGTATAGATGAAATGACATTTATTTGAATTTCAAAAACTGAAAATTGCAACTAAAAGATTTGTGGTTAGAGCATGTCTAATCTAATTCAGCAAACAATTATTAAATACTTACTAAGTATATGGCCTTGAGGTAACAAAGGCAAACAAAACAAACAAAACAAAATCCTGACTTTTCTGAGGTTAGGAGAGGAAAAGAGGTGATAATGGGAGATGAATATAAGATGCAAACAAAGAAATATAAATACAGTGATTTCTGGAGGGGCAGATTGACAAAAATTATCTTGTGGACCAAGTTCAGTTTTGAAAGAAACTAGGTTTTCTGTGAGGCATTATCAGGAGGGAGGGTATTTTAGACATAAATTCAGGGAACAGGAAATTTGGTGGAATGTAGTGTGTGAGGGGGAATAATATGCTATAATCTGGGATAGGTACGGAAGAGCTGGATTGTAAAGAGTTGTATATGCCAAAGTGAGTTTTTATTTTTTCCTGGAGACAACAGAGAGTTGATGAAATTCTTGAGCAATGGAAGGACATGGTTAGATTTGTGAATAATAAAGATTATTTTGACAAGTAGAGAATGGATTGAAGATTGGAAATTAGGAGTCCAATCAGAAAGCTACAATGACACATGTAAGAAATGATACAGAATTAATTAATGATACAGATTGGTTGTATGTATAGGCAAAAAGGATAGATGCAAAACATGTTGTAGAAAAAGAATTCACAAATTGGCAGCTGATTGCACATGAGAAGTAAAAGAGAGGAAAAAGTTGAGAAAGACTAAGTTTGCAAATGTAGATGATTAGACTAGTGCTGCTCTCACCAAAAATAGGGAAGCTTGAGGGAGAGATTTAATTAGAAAGGGAGAGTTTTTTATTGTATAATGTTGAATTTGAGATGTCTATAGGATATTCAGATGGAGATATACAATACATACATTAAACACTTACTATATGTCAAGTAACGTGCTAAACCCTGAGGATACAAATAGGAAGCCAGGAGAGACTCTCCTCTCAAGGAAGACACATTCTATTGGGTGAAGAAAACACATAGAAGAAATTTCAGCTTCAAGTCAAAAAGAATGGTACAAATGATACTCAGGGGGCAAGGGGGAAAAGGAAAGAATATGTATTGATTTTGAACATACTGAGATTAAGGTGCCAAAAGAAATTGTAGCTGGATATGTCTAGCACACAGTTGGAAATGCTAGTATGAGACTTGGAAGAAAATAAGTCTAGAGATACATATTTGAAAATTACATCCATATCAGCATCAGAGTGACAAGTGAATATATGAGAATAGATCACCAAAAAAGGAAAGTATACAGGAAGAAGAGGAAGAATAGAGCAGAGGAGAAATATGAAATGAATTTAGGAGACAAGAATTTAATATACAACCTTGGTAGTTGTATATTATAAAGTATAAAGCAGAGGAGCCAGTAAGAGACAGATGCTTAGTGGTTAGGGAGGTAAGAGAATACACATAAGGCTGTCCCATTAAAGCTTGCATGGGAAGAATGAATATGAAAAAAATTTGCTGAGAAGAAAGAAAAGGTTAAGAAAACACATGAAACTTGATGATAATAAAAGCAATTTCAGTATACTGGTGGAGATGGAAACCATGAATGAAGTTTGGATAGTAAAGTTTAAGCAATGAAAGTTGTTAATAAGGAATATAAGTACACACACAGAGACACACACACTTTTATTTTGTCAATTCCAAAATCTGGAGATTTTGTGTGTGACTTTTTTTTCCTGAGGCAACTGGGGTTGTGACTTGCCCAGGGTCACACAGCTAGGAAGTGTTAAGTGTCTGAGACCAGATTTGAACTCAGGTCCTCCTGACTTCAGGGCTGGTGCTCTACCCACTGTATCACCTAGATGCCCTGTGTGACTTTTTTTGGACTTACTTTTTTGTTACAAAGAAGGGCTGTGTGTGTATGCATGTATGTGTGCATATATGTGTGTGTATGTAGGAGAGACAGAAAGACACACCTATATGCACATACACACACTCAGACAGAGAAGGAGATTGAGACAGAGAGACAGAAACAAAGAGACAGGGGGCAGGTGTCAGCCAATATATTTGTCAGTATAATGAATAGGTGTAGAAAAATTAAATTAATTGTGCAAGTCACAGTTTGCCTCAGTTTCCTCACCTGTAAAATGAGCTAGAGAAGGAAATAGAAATGGAAAACCACTCTAGTATCTTCACCAAGAAAATCTCAAATGGGGTCATGAATAAATTTGGATACAACTGAAATGACTTAACAGCAACTAGTTGAAATAGTAGATAACAATCGTTATCATACTATTTGCACCTAAATATATTTATTATATTTCTATATATTTATTATTTCCATTTTTCTTGAATGCCAGTAATTCATTAGTGACCTCTATAATTCACTGAGTTTGCTTCAATTTTATTAATAAGACTTAGTAGTTCATCTTAGTTGGCTAGATAAAAATCAGATGCCCAGTCAAATCAACCTTGAAGCTTGTGGACTCACTTAGTGTCTATGAAATTAAAATATCTTTCTCTTTCTTCTTGACAAAACATTATGACAGAATATAAACTTACTGTGTTGATAGACAATAAAGTTCACTGACTGATGGGCATCTTTAACTTCTCTCTCCATTTTCACCATTTTCTTCAAACAAGATTATATGATTATGCTATTTTGCTCTTAGTTTTGCATATTTGGCAGAAACACTCTGAAAAGAAGAGAAGCAACAAACTTAATCACATTTATAGGGAATACAACCACATAAAAGGTTTTTTTTTTTTCTGAGACAATTGGGGTTAAGTGACTTGCCCAGAGTCACACAGCTAGGAAGTGTTAAGTGTCTGAGATCAAATTTGAACTCAGGTCCTCCTGACTTCAGGGTTTTGCTCTAGCCATTGTACTACCTAGCTGCCCGTACATGAAAGAGTTTCAATTTATTTCATAGCATTTTGTCCACTTCATTGAATTATGCTATTGGATTGGCTTGAAAAATTTTGACAATCTTATGATTTTGTGGTTTCAAAGTGTTCTTCAAAGGATATTTAATGAATAAAGGTAATGCTCTTTCATACTAGATTACTATAATGTGGGAATCCCTTTTTTTGTGCCAGTGGAGAATGGTATATCTAATATAATAGTTCAAATTGCCTCAGTTAAATTCAGTGTAGGAGCTTGACTTTTCTAAGTGTACTCAGATTTAGATTAGTCTATTTATGCAAGACAAGTGTTCCCATGTTCGTGGCTTAAAGTCACTTTCTTTTTCTTCTTGACAGAATATGACAGAAAATCAACTTACCACATTGATAGACAATAAAGTTGACTGACTGATGGCCATCTTTAATGTCTCTTTCTCCATTCATTTCTTCCCCTCTGTCTATACACATGCTTTTCTCCTAGTTCTAAATAACAACAGATTCCTAGTTCTCTCAAGCCTTTCATTTGTCTTAGCCATTGTTATATCTCTTATCTACCTTTTACAATCAGATATTTGTATTATCTAAAACTAGTGTTTGTGTTTCCCTACCATTAATTCATACCTCATTTAAATTTTGGGGGGAGTTTGTTTTCATTTTTATTATTATGAATCTGAAAAAAAAATCAAACCTTTCCTAAGACAAAGAAGATTAAAAAGAGGCTTTTATATGAGACAAATGTCTTCTACAGACATTTAAAATAAACATGTGTACTTATGTAATACATATTTATGTTATATTTAAAATTGAACATGGTAGTTACAATACTGTCTTACTTCTGTTTTTCTTCTGAATTTTCTTTAGCTCTCTTGTTTATTTTAACATTTGTAATCTTTTCTTTTTATTTCTTTTCTTGCTTTTTAGCAACTCTATCATTATCCCCTATTTTCCTCCTAATTCTTAGTACCCACATTAAAAAAAAGCTACTAAAATGCTCTCTTATGACGAGACAAATATAATCATGCCCCTTTCATATTTCCTTAATGGGCAATAATTTTATATTATGTTCACAGAGTATAGTATAATTTGCTTAATCATTTTCATAAGAACCTTTTGCACTTAATATTTTTGTGGATCAAATTTTTTCTATTTTTATTAAAAAATGTGGAAAAATAACAATTAAGAAAAATTACAAAAATATATAATACCTAGAAATCCAGTTACAAAAATATATAGAAAAATAATCTGAATGCATAAATAAAAGACTTGTTACTGAAATTAATTATGATTAGATCATGTCAATATAATGCAAATAATAATGCTGACTAAAATAGTTTGTAAAGTCAGTGCCTTATCAACTAAAATATCAGAGTTACTTTATAGACCTAGAAAAATGAAGAAAATCATCTAGAAGAACAAATGGCCAAAAATCTGAAAGAAAATAATAAAAAACAACTGAGAAGGAAGGAAACCTAATAATATCACATCTCAACCTGTACACATAAAGCAATAATACTCAAAATATTTTTGGTACTGATAAAAAAAATAGAAAAAATTGATTAATGAAACAAATTAGGAACACAAGAGCCAGAAGTAATCTAATAAAGTAGCATTGTTGTTGTTCAGTATTATCCTACTCTTTATGACCCCATTTGAAGTTTTCTTAGCAGAGATACTTTTTAAGTAGTCTGCTATTTCCTTCTCAATTTCATTTTACAGATGAAGAACTGAAGCAGTGATTTGCCCAGGGTTACTCAGCTAGTAATTGTCTGAGGCAAGATTTAAACTCATGAAGATGAATCTTCCTGACTTCAAGCTTGGCACTTTTTATCTATTGTACCACCTTGCTGCCCAATAAAATAAAATAAAATAGCATAATGTTCCATCAACTCAATCCATATAATTATTGGGATAAAGAATCTATATAAAATATATTTACAGATATATGAAGAGCATAATAATGTACCTATCCTACCACAGCTCCTGCTCAATTGCTATTTTAACCTTGTCATTTTTGATGACCAAATGTTTTTGAGATAAAATTTCAAAGTTGGTCTAATTTGCATTTCTTTGACTACTAATGAGTTGATGTAGCTACTAATAACATGTCTTTCCTTTGAGAACTGTTTCATATCCTATTTATGATGGTTGTTGATTTTAACTATCTTTTTTTTCTTGAGGCAATGAGGGTTAAGTGACTTGTCCAGGGTCACACAGCTAGGAAGTGTGAAGTGTCTGAGGCCAAATTTGAACTCAGGTCCTCTTGACTTCAGAGCTGGTGCTCTATCCAGTGCACCAACTAGATGCTACTTATTTTAAATATCTTAAAAAATCCTACTCTGTTGGGGATTGCTTGTTTTATTGCATAAATTAAAAATAAAATGCAGACATTCTTTAAGAAAATTGTTTGATAATAAAAGGTGCCTCCTCCAATTGAGCTCCTGCAAATCTATTCAAATTTGTCTTCTGTCTCCACCTTTACAATGGAAACTCTAGAACCAATGTTGACAAGGAGGTATGGGAAAATGTTAAGGTGGTTAGTCTGAAACTGGAATTCAGGATCTGCATCCATCTGGTATATGAATACATCATGGGGGATATTCTTTAGCACAAAATTGCACCCTTTTATCAAGCAGGGTATCACATTTTCCTTATCAACTTTCAGCTGCAGCTTCCTTTTCATGAGGTCTTTGAATTTATACAAGCTCCATCCTGTGGCCTGGATCACTTTTGTTTCTGTGTTGACTAGATGGTCCTTGATGAAGTTTCTGTTTCTGTTCTTTCAGTTTTAGGTATCAAAACTATATTTATGCCCTAATTTGTTCAATTTCTTTTTCTAAGATAGTGTTATTTAAATGTTCATTCATCTGTTAATCTGGGTAATTATATTTTTTGTATGTATTGGTCATTTTCATTTAGAAATGTTAAATTATAAATAGACATTTATTTATTTATATTTATATTATATATATTTATCTTCTAATAATGGCTTTAATTTCAATCATGGTGAAATCATCTTTTTTCATTTTTGATATTGGCAATTTGATTTTCTTTTTTAAAATCAAATTAACCAATTGTTTATCTATTTTAACTTTTTTTTATAATACCAACTCCTATATTTATTAATTCAGTGTTTTTCTTAGTTTTAATTTTACTAATCCCTCTTTTGATTTTCAGAATTTTCAATTGGGTGTTTAATTGGGGAGTTTAAATTTGTTCTTTTATTAGGAGTTTATTTATTTTTTCTTTTTTTTAGGTACATGCTTAATTCATTGGTCTGCTCCTTATTTTTATTTTTTTTAATGTAAGCACTTAGAGATATGCATTTTCCCCTAAGTACTACTTTGGCTGCCACCCACAAATTTTAGTATGTTGTTTCAGTTGTCATTCCTTTTAATGAAATTATTAATTGTTTCTATTATCTGTTCTTTGACCCTCTCATTCTGTAGAATTAGAATATTTAGTTTCTAATTAATTTTAACCTGTTTTCCCATTGAACTTTATTGAATATATTTTTTAATGCATTATGACCTGAAAAGGATGCATTTAATATTTTTGTTTTTCTTCATTTGGTTGTAAGGTTTCTATGCCCTAATACATAATCGCTTTTTATTTAGGGACATGTGCAGCTGAGAAAAGATATACTCCTTTCTATTCCCCATACAATTTTCTCTAGAAGTTTACCATATAAAACTTTAAAAAAAATTATATTTATCTATTTAACTTCTTTCTTATTTACTTCATTTTTAGATTTATCTAGTTCTGAGAAAGAAAAGATGTTTTGCTGTCTATTTCCTTTTGTAACTCACTTAACTTTTCCATTAAGAAGTTGGATTTTGTGCCATTTGGTGCATATGTATTTAGTATTGATATTACTTCATTTTCTATGGTATCTTTTAGCAAGATATAGTTTTCTTCCTTGCCTTTTAAAATTAGGTCTATTTTTGCTTTTGCTTTGTCTAAAATCAGGATTGTTACCCCTGTTTTTTTAAACTTCAGCTGAAGTATAATAGATTCTGCTCTTGCATTTTTTAACTCTGTATGTGTCTCTCCATTTCTTATAGACAACATATTTTGTAGATTTTGGTCTTTAATCCATTCTGCCACCCACTTCTGTTTTTTGGGTGAGCATTCTTTGCACATTCATAGTTATAATTACCAACAGTGGATTTCCTCCATTTTATCTTCTCTGTGTTTATCATTCTCTCTGTCTCTTTTTATTTTGTCTCTTTTCAAAAGTCAGTTTTATTTCTTTTTTCCACTACCTTTCTTAATCTCTCCACTACTCTTTAAGCCCCCTTTCTATTTTTATCCCCTTCTCCTCCTACTTGCTTGTATGATAAAATAGATTTCTATACTTAACTGAATGTGTATCATTCTAGCATTGCCCACAATGCTAGAGCCCACCTCTCCTCCACATTTCCTGCAGTTGGAACTTTTTCTTTTGTGGCTGTTGTAAGTGAAATAATTTCCCCCTCTTTTTCCCCCATGTCTCCCAGTGCATTCTTCTTTCCCACTCCATAATTTTAGTTTAAAAAATCATTCTGTTGCAGTCAACTCTCACCTGTACCCTCCATGTTGGTTGTTTTTTGTCCTTTGTTCTTAAAGAAGAACCGAATGACATCACTATGTTTGAGTCAAGGTACAGCGTGTTTGACTATGACTGATCAGACCAATATTAGTTCAGAAGGTTCTATCATATATTGTTCACAGTTTAGATGAATATTTGTAGTGGAGAGGTATTTAAATTTGTTCATTCAGGGTAATTTTCAGGATCTTTCTTAGATAATTTAAATAAAAGCAATTAGATTTCCTGAGTCGGTACTGATGTATTGTCTACTTTTCACAGTCATACAACAATGAGGTTAGCATAAAGGCTCTGTAGACTTTTAGTTTGGTATGTATTCTAATACCTCTTCTCTTAGTTTTCCTTTAGAGCCACCCCAACACTGAACTAGCTCTGGCAATGCATGTGTCAACATCATCATCTGTATGTTCTTCCCTGGAAAGTATATTACTAAGGAAAGTGAACTTGCACAAAGTTTTCAAAACTTTTCCATTTGCTGTAACCAATGGTTTTCATGTATGGATGGTATAGTGCTGGTTGATATAGAACCTCTGCTTTTTTAGTATTGTTAGACCAAAATTAGCATAAGCAACAGAAAATCATAATTTGTTGTTTCACAGCTTCAGAGGTTTTATTGAATGCATAGTCATCTGTGAACAACAAGAATTCATCAATTTTTCTTTCACTTTAGTTTTGGATTGTAAGCTCTTCAAATTAAATAAATTTTCAGTGTGATATTTCATGTTTTTCCTTTTATCATTCTTTTGATTTTTAAAAATTGCTTCTTAATATCCCAGGGAGACATTATCTTTCATTTTCCCAATTCTAATATTTAATGAATTACTTTTTTTAGTAAGTTTTTGTACCTCTTTTTTCTATTTTGCCAATTCTGCTTTTTAAATTCTTTTCTTTTGTGAATTTTTTTTCTTTTTTTTTTAACTATTTGACTGATTCTGTTTTAAGGTCTTATTTTCTTCAGGATTTTTTTTTTGCTTTTTTTATGAAGTTGTTTAGTTCTCTTTTTATGGTTTTCTTGCATTACTTTAATTTCCATTCCCAGTTTTTCCTCTACCTGACTTATTTGATTTTTAAAATCCTTTTTGAACTCTTGCAAGAATTCTTTTTTTTTGATCCTGTCCAATTTCATTTTTTTTCTTTGAAGTTTTGTTTGTTGCTCTTTTGACAGTGTTGTCTTTGATGTTTGTGTCTCAATCTTCCCTGTTCCCATAATAATGTTTTTGGAAAGGTTCTTTGTTGCGGTTTACTCCAGCTTTTATGTTTTTGTTGTTTTTCCAGCCTATTTCTTGACTTTTAAATTTTTATAAATGTTGAGTTCTTATCTAAGGGTAGTGAGCAACCATCCCAATCTTCAGGTTTTTCTTGGGGCTGTTTTCAGAGTTATTTAAGGGTCTATAAGTTTTTGGTGCTTCCAGTCTATGATTTAAGGAGAGGTATGGTCATTGCTCTTCTGGCCTGGGCCTCAATTTTCCCAAATTTTTCATCACAAAAAAGGAGACAATAGCAATACCTAATTCTCATGATTAATGTAAGGATAAGATTAGTAACTTATGTAAAATGCTTTGTAAATACTAAAGCCAAATTCAATGTCAGCTCATTGCTTCCAAGTTACTCAAAATTTCTGTTGGGTAACTGCAGGATTCAGGCATGTCAAGTTAAATGTTTCCATCTGACTTTTTCTGTGGATACTAGTTAACTCCCTTATTCCTTTTTTGTACCATCAATAATGATTGGCACTTCCATGACCTTTCCAACACTTGTTGGCAGAGGGCAAAAAGTTTTTCAGGGGAGGATGTAAAGAACTTTTCATCTTGCTTATTTTTCTTTGTGTACCCTAGTTCAACTGAGGTAGAAAGCTTAATAAATTTGTGACGTTTGGTCATTTTGACTAATGGAGTTGGACACCATCTTTTCTTGCTTAGGATGGTGAGTTTAGTATCTCTTTTAAGAATTTTGGAAGGAACTTGACCTTTGTAAAAATGTAAGTAATACTGACATCAGCGCTAATGAAATGAGCCTTCTACAGTGGAGTGAAAAGTTGCTGAACAGAGTCTGTTCTGAAAGCAGATTACAATGAAAGATGACACACAGCAGAATTAAAGTAGCTGTTAATTTTAGGCTCATGCTAGTTTTAGTTACAAGAAAGAATCTAATTAACTTCAATTCAGGAACATAGGAGGAGAGAACATCTGCTTCCTTGATCTAGAGGGAGTCAGAATCAAATTTTGCATTGTTAAAATAGGTTTGGGAATCCTGATTAAACTTTACAGTAGATGAATAAGTGCAGGAATATGACTTTTTAAAGTTATTTGGTTGACTAGTAGAATTTTTGAATTGGCACAGTGGTTGAGTAAGTTAAAGTTATTAATCTGTAAAAATCCCAAATGAACTCAACTTTAATCAAAGGACCTATAGTTTTTAAGGCAGTAGTAAAATCTTCCACAGAAAGGGATTTGAGGAAATGAGGCTTAGTCACTATAGTGACTAAGGAAATTTAGTCACTGAGGTGAAATGTTAATCAATTTCTGTTAAATAGCAATGTGGTTTGGATCCAAGGAAATGAATCTCATTTACCATTCACATTATCTTTCTAATTGAAACCAAATGAGTAAGACTCATGCACTACATTCTGTGTCCTGATGTAGTTCCATGGTTTGATTTCTATTTTTCAGAACAAATTAGAGTAGTTATATGGTGAAAGGAAAGCCCATATCAGTTATCAGAAGAGTATACAATGTCTGAGATACTCTCTGAAATGCCATTCAATGAAAGATGATTTTTGAGCTTGCTTGAATGAATTATATTCTCTAAGATACTTCTATAAAAGCAGCAAAACCATTACCACAGACAGGAGAGAAGCTAGGCGGGAGTTCTTTTATATGCTGATTTAATGTTTTTGATTATGCTATACAGATTCAGTCCTTTACAAACCCATTTCTATGGCAACCGGGAAAGCTGAAAGCCCAGAAAATTTAACTCAGCCCTTTGAAAATTCTGACTGGTCTAAAAAAGATGCTTCATTTTATGCTAAAGTACATATTGGAGGAATTGAAAACTACTAAATAATACATGCAGTAGAAGATGTAACATCTTATTTCTAAAATCTGCTGAATGCATTACATAAGGGTTAATCACATGTGCTTAATACAGAAACAGACAAGGAAAAACAGTGAAAGTGTGAACATGTTTGAGTCCAAAGAAGCCTTTGGCACTTTGGCAATGGTAAAGGAAACAAAGGCAATTTACCTAGGAGTATTTATTGTGAGGTTTGTCTTGAAATTTTGGAATAGGATATTTTGAGATGAGTCATGGAGATTTCAAGAATAAATAAACAGAAGACAACACATAAAAACTTTTAATAATCTGATAGCTTTGTAAAAGCTTGCCTTAGAAATTAACTTAGGGAACTTCAGCATTTATTTTCTCATAACAAGGGTGAATCGATTATTGAATGGTTGAAAGCACACAATGAATATTGATCTGCTGGTGCATAGCTGTTTTCTCCCAGCAGGCATCTTGCTGCCTGTAACATATTTTAAATGGGATTACTACTCATTAAATTACAATGACCCAAAGCAATGGTCAACAAAAGTGAAATTACCTTAGTTCATCATGGTTTGGATCATTGTCATTAAATCTTAGGGGCCTATTTTTCCCTGGAGTGAGCATACTGGAAGACTATACATGATTGACTACTCTAAATGATCAGATTTAATCAAGTAAAACGACAAATTTCCTACTTACAACTAAAAGCTTTAGGAAAGTAAAACATCATACAACAATGAAAAACTATTTTGAATCTTTGATTAAATTAAAATATCAGCAAAATTTAGTCAAAATTATAGTGCACATGATAATGGGTTGGTTGTTGCTTCAAGGGATGATATATTAATCTTTGTCAGTATGAATCTGATGATAGGTCAGATCCAAAGGTTCCAATTGTAATAACACATCTGTATATTTTATGTTGTGTTCCTGATGGCCCAATAAAGCAAAAAACATGAAATAATGATATAGTTATAGTTTTTTAAAGACATTTTTACCACTGTGCTATAGTGTGGAGGCAATAGGATATTTTTTTCCTGATTTTGGAAGTGCAGGACAAATGTTGAGCTTTGAAATATAGGAAGTAGGATAAGGACACACATACACACACACACACACACACACACACACACACACACACACAAAAGCCAAACCAGAGAGTGAATGGGGAACTGGGAGACTATGCTAACTTGTTAGTATTTTCCTCTGAAATCTTTTGATGAAACCATTCTCAATCAAAGAAGATAAAATTCTTATGAGACTTCTTTTATAAAACACAACTTATTAATCTGGTTTGCATCTGCTGTGAAACAATGTTCATTTTCCCCTTACCTCTACAAAGTGCTAACTTAATCCCATTTTTAAACTTAATTCATGAGGTTTTTCATGTCAGTCCTGTTATCTGTAAATGTTGCATATCAATCTGTACTTATGTTATCTGCCTCTCAGGGGAAAGGAAAAAAAGGGAAAGGAAGATATTTATACCATTGCAAATTAAATGAAGGATAAAGAAAAGGATAGCAAAGAAAGTATATAGAGTCTTGAAGAAATTAAGGCTGTGCAGAAGCCTGACTTTCTGCCACCCTATAGTTTCTATGGATGCCAATAAAAATAATTCAAAAAACTTCTTAACTTACAGGGTTTGGGGTGAGTAGAGAGAGCACAGTTAGTTGGCAAACACATTGCTGGACTTAAAACTCCAATGTGCATGTGTAGTCTTTGAGTATGAAAAGTTATATTCATATCTCTTGTTTAATTGGATCACTTTTCTGTCTCTTGGCAAAAATTCTTATAGCTTGAAATCCAAGCCTTGTCTCTCCTTAGGTCCCCTCATTTCTTGTGAATGTCTGGGTTTTGAATCTTTCTCTAATCTTTGCCATTTTCTTAAATAGAAGCAAGATTTCATTAAAAGAGCAATGGATTTAATGTAGGAAAGCCTGTGTTCAAATCATGGATCTCTAACAGTCATGTATGAGGTAATCAAGATGTTAGCACAAGTGTTTTCAGCATACCACCCTTATCTTACAATATCAAAATAAGAACGCTCTAAAGCTAGGGAATTAAAAAAGGAACAAGGAAAGGAGACAGAAATATCTCTAAATGATATGAAACCCTCTGAAATATCTTTAAATAATATGAAATTCTCTGAAACTCTGATTTACCCTTACACAAAATAGAATGCAAATTGACAGACAGATTTGTATTTTAAATTGTAGAGAGGATTCCATTCTATGCCCTTAAGATGACTCAGTATAAATCAATCAATCAATTAGTAAATTTTTAAAAACCTATTTATCAAATACCTTCTTTTTGTCAGGGACTAAAGTAGATAATAAATTCAAATATTTGTTCTCAAGCAATTATACTGTATAAAATGTATTTAATAATACAGAATATTTACAAAAGAAAATGAATTAATTTTTGTGGGGAAAGAACTAGAAGTCAGCAGCATTATCTCATATAGTCAGTGGTGCTTGGCATGAGCTTTGAAGAATGCTGGGGAAACTAAAATATAGAGGTAAGGAGGGAATATAAATCAGACAAGGCAGGGATGAAAATAAGGGCATACTGTACCAAGGGATGGGATGTGGAATATCATATGAAATAGCATTGTTTAATTGAAACATTGAAAAAACCCTAAGAAGTCCAATATAGAAAGATCTTAGAGTGCATGAAAGGAGTAATATGCCCTTGATAAATATACAAATAATGAAAAACCAAAGAAAATGAATATTTTTTTGGAAAAGTTGGCACAGATGAACATTAAGCAAGTTAAGAGTTTGGCCTGAAAGAAAATTATCACTGTATGAATAAGCTCTAAGGAACTTGGTAGAGAACAGTTAAACATTTGTAGAGAGAGAATCATTGGAGTTCTAATTGCTGTGGGAGATAAAAACAAAAACGAGATGTAATTCTTGCTCTCATGGAACATAGAATTTATTGCAAATAGTTCACACACACATAAGTGACCACAGAACAAAGTAGAAAGTGAAATTATAATATAAATGCTGTGAGAGTTAATTTGAGAAAAAGTACTTCAAGAGCCAGGCAGATTTCATGGAGTAGGTGTCATTTAAATTGATCATTGAATGATGGGGAACTATACCAGAGGAGAGGTTGGGATTAGGGAATGAGAAGAGAAAACACAATTTTTTAAAACTAAGTTTTCCTCTCCCCCACCAATTTTTTTTAAAGAAGTAATCAGGATTAAGAGACCAGCCCAGGGTTATATGACTAATAAATGTCTGAGGCAGGACTTGAATTCATATCCTCCTGACTCCAGGTCTGGTTGCTCTATCCACTGTCCCATTAATAATTTTAATAGGAATTCTTATAATAACGTCAATTTTTGTGTAGAGCAAAGATATTAATTTGTATTTTATAGAAGATAGCCTGGAGGAAATTAAAGAACATCAGACATCGCTCTTCTAATCACCTAAGTTTACCATACATTATCTTCAATTCCTCATATTTTTAATCTCATCCCACATATCCAGTCAGTTTGTCTTGTTAATTAAAATTCAGATATTTCTAGAAACTTGTTCCTTGTTTTTTCACATAGGAACCAACTTTTTTTCTATCCCACTATCTTATGAAGAAGCAAAAAAGACTTATTACAATTGAGGGAAAGAAGGTGGGGAATGAGCATTGTGTGAATCTTACTGTCATGATATTTGACTCAAAAGGAGGATTTCAGACATATTTAGCGTCACAGAAAAAAATGTCTCACCCTATAGAGAAGTAGGAGGGGAAAGAGGAAAGAAAAGAAAAAAATAACTTGTGGGAAATAAGATGGTAGAAATACAGAATTAGTGATTTTAACTGTGAATGTGAATGGGATGAATTCTCCCATAAAACAGAAACAGATAGCAAAGTGGATTAAAAGCCAGAATCATACAATAAATTCTTTACAAGAAACATATTTAAAGTGGAGTGATATGTACAGAATAAAGGTAAAAGGCTGGCGCAAAATCTATTATATTTCAGCTAAAATTAAAAAAAAAATCAGGGTAGCGATCCTGATCTCAGATCAAGCAAAAGCAAAAATGGATCTAATTAAAAGAGATGAGAAAGAAAACTACATCTTGTTAATGGGTACCATAGATAATGAAGTAATATCAATACTAAACATATATGTGCCAAGTGATATAGTATCCACATTCTTAGAGGAGAAGTTAAGAGAGCTGCAAGAAGAATTAGACAGCAAAACTATATTAGTGGGGATCTCAATCTTGTTCTCTCAGAAATAGAAAAATCAAACCATAAAATAAATAAGAAAGAAGTTAAGGAGATAAATAGAATATCAAAAAAAAAAGGTAGGTATGATAGACCTTTGGAGAAAACTGAATAGAAATAAAAGAGAATGTATTTTTTTTTCAGTAGTACATGGAACCTATACAAAAATTGACCATGTATTAGGGAATAAAAATTTGAAAATCAAATGCAGAAAGGCATAAGTAGTAAATGTATCTTTTCCGGATTATGATGCAATAAAAATTCCATGCAATAAGAGACTAGGGAAAAATAGACCAAAAATTTATTGGAACCTAAATTATCTAATCCTGAAGAATGAGTGGGTAAAACAACAAATCATAGACACAATTGATAATTTCATCCAAGAGAATGATAATAATGATACAACATAGCAAAATTTATAGGATGCTGCCAAAGCAGTTCTTAGGGGTAATTTTATATCTCTACTTACTTGCATAAAATAGAGAGATGATCAATGAAATGGACATGCAACTAAAAAAAGCTAGAAAAAGAACAAATTAAAAACCCCCAATTAAATACAAAATTTGAAATTATGAAAATAAAAAGGTAGATTAATAAAATTTAAAGAAAAAATATTGAATAATAAACAAAACTAAGAGTTGGTTTTATGAAAAAACCAACAAAATCCATAAATCTTTACTTAATTTGATTACAAAAAGGAAAGAAGAAAATCAAATTGTTAATTTAAAAAATGAAAAGGGAGAACATTTCACCAATAAAGAGGAAATCAGAGCAATAATTAGGAGTTATTTTGCTCAACTATGTGTCAAAAAATTTGATAATCTAAGTGAAATGGATGAATACTTACAAAAATATATATTGCCCAGATTATCATAAGAGAAAATAAATTACTTAAATAGTCAAGCCCTCAGTCAACTCCCCAAGAAAACATTTTCAGGGTCAGATGTATTTACATGTGAATTCTACCAGATATTTAAAGAACAATTAATTGCAATATTATGCAAACTATTTGGAAAAATAGGGAAAAGAGGAGTTCTACCAAATTCCTTTTATGACACATGGTAAACCTAAACCAGACAGGGTAAGAATAGAGAAACAAAATTATAGACCAATTTCCCTAATGAATGGGGAATAGATTTGCTAAAATCTTAAATAAAACCTTAAAAAAGAAACTACAGCAAGTTATCCCCAAGATAATACACCATGGCCAAATAGGATTTATCCCAGGAATGCAGTTTGTTCAATTTTGTAGAACTATTAGCAAAATCGACTATGTAACTAGCTAAACTAACAAAAATCATGATTTTTTTCAATATATGCAAAAAAATATTTAACAAAATTCAATACCTATTCCTATTAAAAACACTAGAAAGTATAGGAATAAGTGGAATTTTCCTTGAAATGATCAGTAGCAACTATTTAAAACCATCAGTAAGCATTATATGTAATGGGGATAAAATAGAACCATTCCCTATAAGATCATGTGTAAATCAAGTTTGCCCATTATCATCATTACTATTCAATATTGCATTAGAAATGTTAGTTTTGTCAATTAGAGAAGAAAAGGAGATCAAAGGAATTAGAGTAGGTAATGAGGAAATTAAATTATTACTCTTTGGAGATATAATGGTATACTTAGAGAATCCTAGAGAATCAACTAAGAAGCTACTAGAAACAATTCACAACTTTAGCGAAGTTGCAGGATACAGAATAAATCCACATAAATCATCAGAATTTTTATATATTACCAACAGAGTCCAGCAGCAAGAGATACAGAGAGAAATTCCACTTTAAAAAACTGTAGATAATATAAAATTTTGGGAGTCTATCTTCCAAGTCAAAGTCAGGAACTATATGAACACAAGTGCAAAACACTTTCCACACAAATAAGGTCAGATCTAATCAAGTGGAAAAATATCAAGCGCTTATGAGTAGGCTGAGCTAATATAATAAAAACGACAATATTACCTAAATTAATCTACTTATTCAGTGCCATAACAATGAAACTCCCAAGAATTTATTTTGCAGAGCCAGAAAAAAAATAATAAAGTTTATCTGGAAGAATAATAGGTCAAGAATTTTAAAGGAATGAATGAAAAATGCAAAGGAAGGTGGCCTAGCTGCACCAGATTTAAAACCATATTATAAAGCAGTGGTCATCAAAACCATTTGGGACTGGTTAAGAAATAGACTATTTGATCAGTGGAATAGGTTAGATTTACAAGACACCATGGTTAATGACTTTAGTAATCTAGTGTTTGACAAACCCAAAGACAGCTTCTAGAATAAGAACTCAGTGGACTTCCTGACATCTAGGGGAGGGATGGGGACTGGGGGTAAAATTTGTAATGGAAAGCTTTGTAAAGATCAATGCTGAGGAACTACCCATACATATATTATGCAAATAAAAAAAACAAAATTAAAAAAAAAGAACAGTATTTGACAAAAATTGCTGGGAAAATTGGAAATTGGTATGGCAAAAACTATACATTGACCCACTCTAAAAGCCTAAACCCCAATAAGGTTTAAATTGGTTCATTATTTAGATATAAAGAACGATATTATAAGCAAATCAGAAGAACAAAGGATAGTTTACCTCTCATATCTGTGGAGAAGGAAGGAATTTGTGGCCACAGAAGAACTGGATTACATTATTGAATATGAAATGGATAATTTTGATTACATTAAGTAAAAATGTAAACATATACAGACAAGATTAGTAGTGAAGCAATAAACTGGGAAAATTTTTTTACATTCAAGAGTTCTGATAAAGGGCTTATTTCTAAAACATACAGAGAATTGACTCAAATTTATAAGAATTCAAGCCATTCTCCAACTGAGAAATTGGTCAAAGGATATTTATAGGCAATTTTCAGGTGAAGAAATTTAAACCATTTCTAGTTATATGCAAAGGTGCTCTATCATTTTTGAAGAGAGCAAATTAAGACAACCCTGAGATTGACTCAGAGTCAATTGACTTTTT
This sequence comes from Myrmecobius fasciatus, assembly GCA_023553655.1. Taxonomy (NCBI): domain Eukaryota; kingdom Metazoa; phylum Chordata; class Mammalia; order Dasyuromorphia; family Myrmecobiidae; genus Myrmecobius; species Myrmecobius fasciatus. The sequence continues at coordinate 269,940 of JAJPUD010002083.1, forward strand.
TCTTTCAGGTTGACTAAGATGATAGAATAAGATAATGATGAATGTTGGAGAGGTTATGGGAAAACTGGAACACTAATATATTGTTGGTGGAGTTGTGAACTGATTTAATCATTCTGGAGAGCAATTTGAAACTATGCCCAAAGGCTATCAAATTGTGCATACCTTTTGATCCAGTAGAGTCTCTACTTGGCTAATATCGCAAAGAGATCATAAAGGAGGAAAAGGGACCCACTTGTGCAAAAACGTTTGTAGGAATTCTTCTTATAGTGGTAAAAAACTGGAATCTGAGTGGATGCCCATCAGATGGAGGATGGCTGAATATATTATAGTATATGAAGTAATGAAATATTTTTGTATTATAAGAAACTATCAGCACAATAATATCAGAGAGGCCTGGAGAGACTTATATGAGCTGTTGCTAAGTGAAGTGAACAGAACCAGAAGATCATTGTACATGGCAATAGCAAGATTATACTATGATCAATTCTGATGGATGTGGTTCTTTTCAACAGTGAGAGGATTCAGACTAGTTCCAATGGTCTTGTGATGAAGAGAGCCATTTGCATTCAGAAAGAGGACTGAGTGTGCATCACAGCATAGTATTTTCCATATTTTTTGGTTTACTTGCATTTTGCTTTCTTTCTCATTTTTTCCCTTTTTGATCTGATTTTTCTTGTGCAACATGATAATTGTGAGTTTTTTAAAATTAAAGCTTTTTTTAAATTAAAACTTTTTATTTGCAAAACATATGTACAGGTAATTCTTCAACATTGACTCTTACAAAGCTTTCTGTTACAAATTTCCCCCCCCCTAGTCCCCATCCCTCCCCTAGATGGCAGGAAATCCGCTACATGTTAATTATGTTAAAATACTTGATAAATTGAATATATGTATACATATTTCCACACTTATCATTGTTGTGCAAGAACAAATCTTATCTACAAGAAAGAAAAATCAGATAAAGGAAATACAATGCAAGCAAATATCAATAGAAAGCATGGAAATGTTATGTTTTGGTCCACATTTCATATCCCTCTCTCTGGGTGTATATGGCTTTCTTCACTGAACAATTGGAACTGGTTTGAAACATTTCATTGTTGAAGAGAGCCATGTCCATCAGAATTGATCATCATATAGTCTTGCTGTTGCCATGTATAATGATCTCCTGGTTCTTCTCATTTCGCTCAGCATCAGTCCATGCAAGTCTCTCCAAGTCTCTCTGAAATTATCCTGCTGGTCATTTCTTATAGAACAACAATATTCCATAACATTCATATACCATAATTTGTTCAGCCATTCTCCAATTGATGGGTATCCATTCAGTTTCCAGTTTCTAGCCACTACAAAAAGAACTGCCACAAACATTTTTGCACATTTGGGGCCTTTTCCTTTCTTTAAGATTTCTTTGGGATATAAGTCCAACAGAAACACTGTTGGGTCAAAGGGTATGCATAGCTGGATAACTTTTTGAGTATAGTTCCAAATTGCTCTCCAGAATGGCTGGATCCATTCACAGTTCCACCAAAAATGTATCAGTGTCCCAGTTTTTTCACATCCCCGCCAACATTCATCATTATCATTTCCTGTCATTTTAGCCAATCTGACAGGTGTGTAGTGGTACCTCAGAGTTGTCTTAATTTGCATTTCTCTGATCAATAAATTAAAGCTCTTTATTTGCAAAATATATGCATGGGCAGTTTTTCAACATTGACCTTTGCAAAACTTTCTGTTCCAAATTTTTCCCTCCTTCTTCCCACTCCCTCCCCTAGATGGCAGGTAGTCCAATACATGTTAACTATGTTAAGATATATGACAAATACAATATATGTATACATATTTATACAGTTATCTTTCTGCACAAGAAAAATCAGATCTAGAAAGAAAAAAAAAACCTGAGAAGGAAAACAAAATGCAAGCAAATATCAACAGAAAACGTGAAAATGCTATGTTGTGGTCCACACTCAGATCCCATAGGCCTCTCTCTGGATGTATATGGCTTTCTTCAACACTGGACAATTACAACTGGTTTGAAAATCTTATTATTGAAGAGAGTTATGTCCAGAATTGATCATCGTATAGTCTTGTTGTTGCTGTGTATAATGATCTTTTGGTTCTGCTCATTTCACTTAGCATCAGTTCATGTAAGTCTCTTCAGGCCTCTCTAAAAGCATCCTGCTTGTTATTTCTTATTATTGCAACAATAATATTCAATAATATTCACATACCATAATTTATTCAGTATCCATTAAGTTTCCAGTTTCTAGCCACTACAAAAAGGGCTGCCACAAACATTTTTGCACATGTGGGGCTCTTTCTCTCTTTTAAGATCTCTTTGGGATATAAGCCCAATAGAAACACTACTGGGTCAAAGGATATGCACAGTTGGCAACTTTTTGAGCATAGTTCCAGATTGCTCTCCCAGAATGGTTGGATCCATTCACAGTTCCACCAACAATGTATCAGTGTCTCACTGCAGCATGATAATTGTGGAAATATGTATAAAAGAATCGCATATATTTAACACATATTAGATTACTAAACCTCTAGGTGAAAGGATGAAGGGAAGGGAGGGAAAAATTTTGGAACACAAGATTTTGCAAAGATGAATGTTGAAAATTAAATTGCATATGTTTTGAAAAAAACCTCTAATAATAAAAAAGGAGAAAAAAGGAGAAAAAAACTTTCCTTTTGTTTTTAGATCCTATATAATTTTAAAAATCTCCTCACAATCTAACACTAGTCTTTTTTTGGGGAGGGGACTTATTATCCATTACTCATACTCTGCATTATAACCAAATTGTATAATTTTCTGTCCCTTTTGCATATCATTCCATTTTGTACTTTGTGCTTTACAAAAACTGATCTTCCTTATTAATAATGCAATCCCTCTTCACCTTAGCCTCTTTCAATCTCTCTTCTATTTTTCAGAGAATTTTGTAATTAATTTTCCAGTTATGTGTCTATCTAAATTTTATCAAGTATTTTTGATTGGTTAGTTGGGTCTGGTGATTCACAGAGCCTGTCCTTATTGCATTCTAATATGGTCTTGAAAGAGGCTATTCTATCATCTCCCTTATTAAGTATGTCATTCAAGATTTTTGGAATATTCTTATTTATGGCCATTATGTCTACCTTAACATCAGTAATCTCTAATTACTAAGGTAAATAAGGTTGAAAACTAGAAACAACATTCACAACGAGAATCTATCTTGTATTTTCAATGAGAGAATAAAATTTAGTCTAAAAGAAAATAAAATATGTATATCAAAGGAAATAACATTTTAATCAAAATTTAAAAATCCAATAATTAAAAATGAAATCAGAAAATGTATGAAACTAAAGTAGTGAAATGGTAAACTAAATACAACTTTAAAGTTAAAACAAAAAAGGAAATGATGTAAGATATAAAAATGAAATAAAAAACACAGCTTTTTTGGATCTCTAATACATGCAGCTACACTACAGGAAGTTCTGCTTTAAAAAAAGCAAGAAAAAATAAATACTTTAAATAGTATCTGAGGTTACAAAGTATAAAATAAAAACAAACAAATCTAGCTTAAAAATATGTATCATGGAGGACTGATGAATTCTGAGTTCAGATTAAAGCATATTGTTTTTCACTTTTTTTTTCTTTTTTGTTTATAACATGATTAATTTGGAAATATGTTTAGCATGATTTAACTTGTCTAAACGATATCATATTGCTTTCCTTTTCAAGGAGTGAGAGTGGGACTGGAGAGAAGGATAGAATTTAGACTCAAAAAAAGAATGTTAAAAATAAATGATAAAACACACATTATATACAGACATTTGTATATATTATGTGTGCACATATACATACATATAAACATATGATAGACACAAATGTACATATGAATTCACACTTACATACATATATGGAAGAGAATCTTATTTTTCTGTTGTACTATCTGGGTAGTAAGATTTAAGGTTGAAAGAGAAAGTGAATGTGAGAAATAATCATGCCTTTTTTCTGATCTCCAAACTTGGGTTTAATCTGTTCCAGACACTCTCTTCTTCTAGTAGGCATGATTTATTTTTTAGTTACTGCTCTTGACACAATCTTTACAATTAGGTTTCTATGAATACATGGGAAAGGAAACCTGACTTACCAGGCCGCTTCCTACAAACCAGCAATGGCAACTGATTGACATATATATAAAGGCAAAAATTCAGGACATTCATATAAGAATGAAAATCCAAGATCTGCTTTCACTGCTGTTCTAAAGAAAAAGTCAATAACTTTCTCCATCACATTATCCTCTAGCTCTTAATAGCAATCCATTTACTAATGATTCATTTTATTTTACATAAGACCAACTACATTTCTCTTTGCAACCACAATAATGAAACACAATCTAAAATATTATGATCAATTGTCGTTATTTATGATGTCATCCTTTCATCCATTCACTTATAAAGTTTTCCCTGAGGATTCTCACATTCATCATTTATATTGAAAATTCAAAATCATATTTATATTGTATATTGCACAGCTTATTTTTTGTTGTCTTGCCATTCTTTAGCTATTTCATATATCTTTTTCTTGTCTCTCAAACCAGACTTTAAAAGTTCCACTTTTTATTGTTAGCTTTAGTAGATACTTCTTGACAATACTTATTAAGTAGCATTTTTGCTAAGAGCTCCATGTCTCATAGTTTGTGAATTTTTCGATATTTAAATTCCCAATTTTACATATGTATATAAATACATATTTACACACATATATCAAGATATATACATATAAAATTATGTATAGCAGTAACCTTTTTATAAGAATTTCCTAGTTTGATAAGTTTTGGAGACTTCAACAATAAGTGGAGGAGAAGGAATATGCAATATGATTTTTTGTAACATCAAACATGTTACATTGTTATTTTCAATATATACATTTAAAAATTGAAATAACAGGATTCAGTATGTGCCTAACTTGAAGAAATTGACTGGAAAAATAAAATATGTAAACATGTTAAAGTTATGTATTTCAAACCACATTAACTTCTGATTGGATAAATTTTATTTTTGTACCTTTTATCTCTTTCATTCCCGAAAGTTTATTTCTTCCCTACTTCCCAGAATTAATTTCCATTTTTGATCAGTTCTCTACAAATTGTTCTCAGAACACTAATCAAATCACTATTCATTCCCTGGAACATAATGTACTTCAATAAATCATTGCTTTTGGGAAGGGTCTGTCCATGCATTCCCCTATGGTTTTATTCACTATACCTTGATTTCCCAGGCTATCCTCTTTTCCTCAGTCCTGTTGTGTCTCCCATTAGAATGTAAAGTTTTTGAAATAGATCTTGGCTTCTGCTTGTATTTATATCTCTAGCACCATATTTAGTACATACTAACTTCTCAGTAAATCATTTTTATGGATTGATTGATTGATTCATGTACAATAACCATATACTTTAAAATTTTCTGTGCATCTCATTTGATTTCTAATTTGTTAGTTTTCTATTTATTGGTCATTTTTTAACTGTTCTGCCCTTACTGATATATGAAATCATATCCAATTTAGGATGAACTGAGTATTTCATTAACGTATAATACATTATTATTTCCAGATCATTATTATTGACAGTAAATAATACTGACCCTTCATCATTCCTTTAGTCATTTCTCCAGTGTGAGATATTGTCATTTATCATTGTATTTTGTATATAGCCCCTAAAATAATTTTCTTTCAACAAGATAATGCTGATATTGAAGGGAATTTAAAGTAATTTTGAGTAACATTTATTTTGATACTGTAGCAAATATTTTATTAGAATCATAATGTATTATGTCTGCAATGTTTTTCTTTTCACACTTTTTTTTAGAAAAAAATAAGACTTTTTCTTCTGAGTACATAAAGACCTCTATTATCAATGATTGCTTTCTGTAGCATTTATATACTAATAATTTCTTTTTTAAATTATTATTAAAGCTTTTTATTTGTATAACATGTGTATGGGTAGTTCCCCAGCATTGATCTTTACAAAGCTTTCCATTACAAATTTTACCCCCCAGTCCTCTCTCCTGCCCTAGATGGCAGGAAGTCCACTACATGTTAATAATGTTGAAATAGTTGACAAGTTGTGCAAGAAAAATCCTATCTACAAGAAAAAAAAAGAAAATCAGAGAAAGGAAACACAATGCAAGCAAATCTCAATAGAGAGCATGAAAATGGCATGTTGTGGTCCATATTTCATATCCCTCTCTCTGGGTGTATATGGTCTTCTTCAGTGAACAACTGGAACTGGTTTGAAATATTCATTGTTGAAGAGAGCCACGTCCATCAGAATTGATCATCATGTAATACTGTTGTTGCTGTGTATAATGATCTCCTGGTTCTGCTCGTTTCACTCAGCATCAGTTCATGCAAGTCTCTCCAGGCCTCTTTGCAATCGTCCTGCTGGTCGTTTCTTACAGAGCAATAATATTCCATAACATCCATATAACATAATTTGTTCAGCCATTCTCCAACTGATGAGCATCCATTCAGTTTCCAGTTTCTAGCCACTACAAAAAGGGCTGCCACAAACATTCTTGCACAGGTGGGTCCCTTTCCCTCCTCTAAGATCTCTTTGGGATATAGGCCCAGGAGAAACACTGCTGGGTCAAAGGGTATGCACAGTTTGATAACTTTTTGAGCATAGCTCCAAATTGCTCTCCAGAATGGTTGGATCCATTCACAGTTCCACCAACAATGTTATATACTCATAATTTCAATCACTTTCTTAATATCTCATTTTAGAATTGAAAGGTTGTATTTATCTAGGGATTATTAAAAAGGTTACTCTAACTCTTTGCTTTGTTCCATTCCATGATGTGTACTTTTGAGACACATCTTGGAAAGAAATATAGGTTTTTTTTATGGCAGTTCTTGCAAATTCCCTGTGTGAGAAAGGGAACCCAAAGACTTTGTTTCAGATTTATGCAGTCATTTTATGAACTTTCTCTAATCATTCCTTTTTTTGACTTGATATGATTCAAATAATCATATAATCTTTAATGTAAAGCCTTTGACTTAAGTCTTTTTCTGAGAACATCTATATGAGAAAGAAACTAGATTCTCTTAAAAAAAAAACCCTAACTAACTAAATAAATTAATAATTCTCCTATTATTCCAAAGTCTCTTGCAATAGTAGTCTTTCTTTTACTAAACCTCTGGGGTAGTTCTGCTTTGAATGACTTTGATTCATATTTTTATTATTAATTAATTAAACAGCGTATTGTAATATGCTAAGATAGACATTGGAAATTTGATCACAGAAATGTATGTAATTCTAAATTTCAAAAGGCATACAGTGTATGAGAAAGAAGGTTTTCATATAAATTAATAGTTAATGGAATTTTAATTAAAATTTAATTCAAGGAATTCCTCAAGATGGTAGAATAAAAGGGAGCCAAAAAGTCTAGCTAGCACTTTCACAATACTCCAAAGATGATTTTTTTTAAATTTTATTTGCATAACATATGTGTGGGTAATTCTTCAACAATAACCCTTACATAGCTTTCCCTTACAAATTTTCCCCCCCAACTCCCCACCCCTCCCCTAGATGGCAGGATATCCACTACATGTTAATTATGTTAAAATATTGGCAAATCGAATATATGTATACATATTTCCAAACTTATCATTGCTGTGCAAGAAAAATCTTATCTACACAAACGATATATCAGATAAAGGAAACACAATGTAAGCAAACATCAATCAAGGAGTATGAGAATGTTATGTTGTGGTCCACATTTCACATCCCTCTCTCTAGGTGTATATGGCTTTCTTCAGTGAACAATTAGAGGTGGTTTGAAACATTTCATTGTTGAAGAGAGCCATGTCCATCAGAATTGATCGTCATATAGTACTGTTGTTGCCGTGTATAATGATCTCCTGGTTCTGCTCATTTCACTCAGCATCAGTTCATGTAAGTCTCTCCAGGCCTCTCTGAAATCATCTTGCTGGTCATTTCTTACAGAACAATAATATTCCATAATATTCATATACCATAATTTATTCAGCCATTCTCCAATTGAAGGGCATCTATTCAATTTCCAGTTTCTAGCCACTACAAAAAGGGCTGCCACAAACATTCTTGCACATGTGGGGCGTTTTCCTTCCTTTATGATTTCTTTGGGATATAAGCCTAATAGAAATGCTGCTGGGTCAAAGGGTATGCAGTTTGATAACTTTTTGAGCATAGCTCCAAATTGTTCTCCAGAATGGCTGTATCCGTTCACAGCTCCACCAACAATGCATCAGTGTCCCAGCCCTCCCACATCCCCTCCAACATTCATCATTAACTTTTCCTGTCATTTTAGCCAATCTGACAGGTGTGAAGTGGTACCTCAGGGTTGTCTTGATTTGCATTTCTCTGATCAACAGTGATTTGGAGCACCTTTCCATATGACTATAAATAGTTTTAATTTCATCCTCTGAAAATTGTCTGTTCATATCCTTTGACCATTTATTGATTGGAGAATGGCTTGAATTTTCATAAATATGAGACAATTCTCTATATATTTTAGAGATGAGACCTTTATCAGAACCCTTAAATGTAAAGACGATTTCCCAATTTATTGCTTCCCTCCTAATCTTGTCTGCATTGATTTTGTTTGTACAAAAACTTTTTAACTTAATATAGTCAAAGTTATCTATCTGGTTTTCAATTAAGAGTTCCAGTTCTTCTTTGGACATAAATTTATTCCATCTCCATAGGTCTGAGAGGTAAACTATATTACATTCCTCTAATTTACTTATAGTATCACTCTTTATATCCAGATCATGAACCCATTTAGATCTTATCTTGGTATGTGGTGTTAGATGTGGGTCAAGCCCTAATTTCTTCCACACTAGTTTCCAGTTTTCCCAGCAATTTTTCTCAAATAGTGAATACTTATCCCAAAAGCTGGGGTCTTTGGGTTTATCAAAAACCAAATTGCTGTAGTTATTGCCTAGTTTGTCTTGTGATTCTATCCTATTCCACTGATTGACTACTCTATTTCTTAGCCAGTGCCAAATGGTTTTGATGACCGCTGCTTTATAATATAGTTTTAGATCTGGTACAGCAAGTCCACCATCCAAAGATGATTTTTAAAAAGACTCCAGATTGAAAAATGATCAAGAAATCATAAAAAAATCATAATTAAGCTTTCTTCCAGAGAAGAATTGCACAAAATGTTAGTCAGAAACCACAGTCCAGGAAGAAATGTCTTTTCAGGAAAGCTAATGTGAGCTAAGGTAAACACTTGGAAAGAGTACATCATAATTTCTTTTTCTTTCCCCTTTCCCTTCTTTTCCCTTTTTTTCCTCTTCCTTACCTTCCCTTTCTTTCCTTTTCCCTTCCTTCCCTAAATATTCAGTTGCTGTGACATTTAGTACATGTACATTGAGTATCAATCTTGTCTCACTCTAAATATAATATAGTTTCCTACATGTTATATTTAAATAAACCATATAACATAACTGCCTACATTAATTCAAACCAGAAGGCAAAGTGAAAACAGTACATTCTATGGGTCACTTACTAAAAGAAACCCCCAAAGGGAAATTCTCAGAAATGCTATAGCCAAAATACAGATTTTTTTTTAGGTCAAGAAAAAATTATTGCTAGTTAACTGAAAGAAAGAATTCAATTACCACAGCTAAGATCACACACACTTTTTAATTCCTATGTTTGGCAGCAAATGATTTTACAAATGAATGATTTTGTGATTAATCAATGCAGGGATATCCTGGAGCAAGTCTGTACCAACTGGATTGTTAAATTTTCAGTGTTAGCATGTATACCTTGGAAACTGGCAAATGCTGCAAACCAGAGATTTATTTATTTATTTATTTAAATCATTTAGACTTAAGGAAGTAATAGAAAAAATGTTAATATGCAGATTAAAATTAAAATGTATTGTGTGCACATCTTTTTAGTCTACTTTTACTTCATATTTTTTCCAATTACATGCCAAAATAATTTTTAACATTCATTAAAAATTTTTTGATTTCCAAATTCTTTCTCCTTTTCCCCTCTCTCCTTATTGAAAAGGCAAGCAATTTGATATAAATTGTACATGCAAAGTTATGCCAAACACATTTCCATTTTAGTCATGTTGTGAAAAATAATCATAGACCCCACCCCATCCCACTCTCAAAAAGAAGAAAACAAAAGAAAATTTAAGAAGTATGCTTCATTCTGCATTCAGATTCCCAACAATTTTTTTTCTGGAGGTTGATAGCATTTTTCATCATAAGTCATTGATGAAAAATCATTCACAGTTAATCATTTATAGCATTGATGCTACTATGGACAATATTCTTCTGTTTCTGCTCCTTTCACTTTGCAGTCATTCATGTCAGTCTTCCCAGGTTTTTCTGAAATCACCCTGCTTTTCACTTCTTATAGCATAATAGTGTTCTTCACAATCATGTATAACCATTTGTCCAATCTTCTCTTAACGGATTCCTGGTGTAAATCCTAGCCTTTTACTGTCTGGAATGTTATATGATAAACCTTTTGATCATTTAATGTGAAAATGAACAAATCTTGTATTATCCTGACTGTGACTCCATGATATTTGTATTATTTATTTTCCATGACTTGGGAGCTCTTGAATTTTGCCATAATATTCTTGGGAATTTTTATTTGGGAATCTCTTTTAGGAGATGATCAGTGGATTTTTTCCAATTTCAATGATATAAGGGCGGTTTCCCTTGATAATTTTTTGAAAAATAGTAACTAGGTTCTTTTTTAAATCATGGCTTTCATGTAGTCCATAATTCTTTAACTATCTCTTTTGGCTCTGTTTTCCAAGTCTGTTGTTTTTCCAATGAGATATTTCACATTTTCTTCTATTTTTCATTCTTTCAATTTTGTTTGATTGTTTCTTGATATCTAATAGTTTCTACTTGCTTAATTCTAATTTTAGAGGTGTTATGCTTTTCAGTGAACTTTTGAAATTTCTTTTCCATTTGGCCAGTTTTACTTTTTAAGGAGTTCTATTTTTCATTGGATGTTTTTACCACTTTTTGCATTCAGCCATTTCTGCTTTTTACAGATTTCTTCTCTTCAATGAATTTTTTTGTATATCTTTTTTTTGGAACAATTCTGGCTTTCCAAGCATTTCTCTTTTCATTTTTTTGATACCTTTTATCATTGGCCTATTTTGCTTTCAAGGTGTTCTTTTCTTTAGGTTTTTTTTTTTTTTTTTTTTTGGTAACCAAGTTGTTGACTCCTTTTTTTTATGATTTTCTTACATCACTATCATTATTTTCCCAATTTTCCTTCTACCTCTCTTACTTGACTTTAAAAATCATTTTTGACCTCTTTCATGGTCTGAGGACAATTTCTATTTTCTGTTTATGTTTTGATCTTTCCTCTCATGATATTAACTTTTTGTAGTCAGTTTTTTTTTTTTTTTTTTTGCTATTTACTCATTTTTCCAGTTTAGTTTTAATTCTATGCTACATTGGGAATCTGCTTCTGGTGTGAAGGGGGAAAGTTTTTTTTTGTGTGCAGCTGTTTTTGGAGGTAATTTTTAGTTTTTATAAAGTGGTAAGATTTTGGGAAAAGTGTATTTACTAGTCTACTGATCTGTACTCTGAGTTTTTCAGTGACCACAAGCTCTCTGTTCAACTCTGGAACTGGAACTAGATTTCCAGCTTCACTGCAGCTGTGAGCTTTGGTATTCCAAGCCTTTTTAAAATCAGCTTGTTCATCATTTTTTACAGAACAATAATATTCCATTACCTTCATATACCATAATTTATTCAGACATTCCTCAATTGATGGACATCTACTAATTTTCCATTTCTTTGCTGCCACACAAAGAGATGTTACAAACATTTTTACAAGTGTAGGTCCTTTCCCCTCCTTATGATTTCCTTGAGGCACAAACCCAGTAGTGGCACTGGTGGGTCAAAAGATATGCACAGTTTGATAGCCCTTTGGGCCTAATTCCAAATTGCTCTCCAGAATGGTTGGATCATTTCACAACCCCATTAACAGTGTATTAGTGTCCTGGTTTTCTCACATCCCCTCCATTTATCATTATCTTTCCTTGTCATATTAGCTAATCTGAGAGGTGTGAGGTGGTACCTCAGAGTTGTTTTAATTTGCAATTATCTAATCACTAATTTAGAGCATTTTTTCATATGATTATAGATTGGCTTTAATTTCATCAGCTAAAAATTATCTGTTCATATCCTTATCAATTGGGGAGTGACTTGCATTCTTGTAAATTTGACACAGTTCTTTATATATTTGAGAAATGAGATCTTTATCAGAAACACTAGTTGTAATTTTTTTTACTCAGCTTTGTACTTTCTTTTTATGTTTGTTTCCATTGGTTGTGTTTTTGCAAAAAAATCCTTTTTAATTTAATGTAATTAAAGTTGTTCATTTTGCCTTTCATAATATCCTGTAGTTGTTTTTTGGTGATAAATTCCTCCCTTCTCCAAAGATCTGATAGATAAATTATCCCTTGTTCTACAAATTTGCTTGTGGTATCATCCTGATATTGTGGTATGCCCAAATCATGTACATGTTTTCATCTTATTTTGGTATGGGATGTGAGATATAGATCTAAACTGAGTTTGTGGCATATTGTTTTCCAGTTTTTTCCCAGTAATTTTTATCAAATAGTGAGTTATTATCCCAGAAGCTAAAGTTTGGGAGTTTATAAAGTACTAGATTACTATAGGCCTTGATTATTGTGTCATGTATATCTAATCTATTCCACTGATTCACCACTCTATTTCTTAGCCAATACCAAATTATTTTGATGACTGCTGCTTTATAATATAGTTTTAGGTCTACCACTGTTAAACCACCATCCTTTGTATTTTCTCCTATTAATTTTCTTGATATTCTAGGCCTTTTGTTCTCTAGATTAATTTTTATTATTATGTGATCTAATTCTTTAGAATAATATTTTTTGGCAATTTAATTGGTATGGCACTGAACAAGTAGACTAATTTAGATAGAAGTGTCATGTTTATTATATCAACTTGGTCTACCAGTGAACAATTGATATTTTCCCAATTGTTTAGGTCTGTCTTTATTTGTGTGAGTTGTTTTGTAATTGTGTTTATATAGTTCCTGGGTTTGTCTTGGCAGGTAGACACCCAAATATTTTATTTTGTCTATTTTAAATGGAATTTCTCTTTCTCTTTCTTGTTGCTGGTATTTGTCAGTAATATATACAAATGCTGATGATTTGTGTGAGTTTATTATATATCCTGCAACTATGCTAGGGCAACGTGTTAATTGTTTCCAGTAGGTTTTTTGATGATTTTCCAGGATTCTCTAAGTCTATCATCATATCATCTTCAAAGATGTGATAGCTTTATTTCCTCATTGCCTATTCTAATTCTTTTATTTTTTTCTTTTCTTATTGTTAAAACTAATGTTTCTAATACAATTTTGAACAATGACTTTGATAATGGGCATCCTTGTTTCACCTGTGATCTTACTGGAAATGCATCCAGTTTCTCTCCATTACAAATAATACTTGCTGTAGGTTTTAGACAGATACTACTTATTATTTTAAAGTAAGTTCCCTCTATCCTTATAGCTCTCTAGTGTTTTTTTAATAGGAATGGGTTCTATATTTTGTCAAAAGCTTTTTCTGCATCTGTTGAGATTATCATATAATTTCTGTTGGTTTTGATATGGATATGGTCAATTATGGCCTTTTTGTAATCTTAAGTACTTCAGTCTTTGTGTTATATTGTCCACGCCAAGTGTTTTTGCATTTTTTCCCCTCTTATTGTTTCCCCTCTTCATAACATAATAAAGCCTATGGCATACTGTCAACAAATCAGTAGCAGCTTTTTTAATTATCATGACCCTCTGAATATTTTTGGTATCATTAATTAGTATTTTATATTATATTAATTAGTATCTCTCAAGCAATAATTTGTCAGTTCTTGAAGTTTTTCTTTGTCACCTTTTGTTGTGACTGGTCTTATTTTATTGTCAGTATGTCTTTGAAATACTTGATGTCTCTACACTTTCAGCCACTGTAATATCACTAACAGATATTGAAAATATTATAATTAAGAGCTACAACTATTGTATGTTTCTTTAAAGTAATATCTATTATTAAGAAAACTCATTATTAAGAATTAAAAACCACAAAAGAGAACAATAAAATGTAGATGTGATACAAAACCTAGAAGTAAATTGATAGAGAATTTACTAAAGGTAAATCTCAATCCATTTTCACTTGATCAAGGTCAAACATTTTGATTCTGCCAGGACAAGCAGTGACAAGATTACTGCTATCACCATACAAAATGTATTCCTAAGTAATTCACCTACCACTTGAAATCTTTTATCCAAGTAACTGACAAAAATGCTAAATATGACAGGAATAAACATAGATCTCTAGGATAGTATGCTGGGGAGTTATTATATTGACAATGAATCATCAACAACTGCTCTTTGAGTCTGGTTATCCAAACATTTTGAACTACTGTAATTGCATTATCAAGTCCACATCTCTTCTTTATAAAAATTGCATGAGGTAATTTATCTAAAACTTTGTTATAATTTAAGTAAATCATTTTCTCACCATTTCCTTCATCTATCAGTATCTTAACCCTATGTTAAAAAGAAAAAAGACAATGAGGTTAGTCTGGCATTATCTATTCTTGGTGAAGTTATGCTGGTTCTTTTAATTACTGTAAAAGTTTTTCAAGTATTTCTTTAATGACATATTAAAAATATTTCCAGGAGTAAAACATAAGTTCATTGATCTTTAATTTGAAGAGTCTGTTCTTTTTTGTAAATCAAAATTTTTTCTACCTCTAATTTTCTATCACTTCTGGTACTCATGATATTTTAAATAGCACTGACAGTGCTTCGGTAATCAAAGCTACTATTTATTTTCCCTAGAGGATTTAGTTCTTCTGGGCCAAATGGATTAAATGCATCAAAAGCAAATAGGTATCATCTTACGATATTATTTCAATTTTTGATATATAGATTTTTACAATCCAAGTTGGCAGGTAAATTTTGGTGTATCCACTTTGGGCTTTTAAGACAAATGCCAATCAATTTTCCTCCTGTTTGGAAATGATTTTCTTTATGTCTAATGGATTTTATTGTTAAGTACCTTCCATTCCTAACATAATAACTTTGTCTGTAGTATTTTAATCAATGGAATCTTATCTATATTTCAGTAAAGCTCTTTTAAATTTCCCTTCCCCAAATTTGGAATATATTACTGATTATGCCCACATTTCCCTCTTTTCTCTCACAAGCTGTAAGAGGCAGTGGTCATTCTTATCTAGAGGACCCAACACTATCCTAGCTTCTAGTTCCTTCCTGTTAATAAATGAAATACAGAAATTCCCTTTTTTTGGTTCCTCTACCTTTTGAATGATGACATTCTACTAAGGCAAATAAAAATATCCTTAAATGCTTTGATTTTGTTGGAATAAGAAAGTTTAAACATTTCTTTTATAATTGAATCCACCATTGTGTTTTGTGTCAGACTTAAGATCTGTTTACAAATCATAATTTATTTTTATGCTAGATTGCCAGTAGTATGTTTAAATGACAAAATCACTTTGGATTCTTTCTCCTTTGGCATTTATTCAAATATTTGCCATGATGCTTCCTTTCTCTGGTTTCTAGATTTCCTCAATTGAATATATTGTCTTTATATATGATACCCCAGTCCCCCAGTATTTACTACTCTTTTGTTTTTCAATTATGTATACTTAATTAGAACTGTATTCCATTTATGGATTTTATTGCAATGTCATAGTAATACCTATGAAATTAAATTTACTTTTTTGTGTTAAGATCTCTACTTTCTTTCCTCCTAATCTTTGAACATGCTTAGGCATTTGAGGACATGTATTTTACTTATGACTTATTTCTTGGATCTTGTCTCCAGTGAATTTTTGGGTATCTCAAATGTTATTTTTCTTCCTTTACTATAGCTCCTCTTCATGGTATCTAATTTCAGATATCAGTGCCTACTATTTTCTCTTCCCCATGTCCATATTCATTATTGTCTCTTGCCTTCACACACACAACTAAAATCCAAAAAGAGCTTTATTCCCCAATTATAACTTAGTTTATGTGTTTACCACAGGCCCAAATGATATAATAGAACTTATAGTCACAGGCACGATTATTTATATCTAACTTTTTGTGTGATCTAGATCATTCCAAATCAATGTCTTAAATCCCTCTCAACAAATTATAGTTCTCACATATCCTGAAGTTTAAATCTAGCAGTTGAAGTGACAGATAGATAATTTTTATTTCCTTCCAACCACCATTAAAATATCTTCAAAGGGAAGAACTATCTTTAGTATACATTAGACATGAGAATTTTCATTTAAGCCATCTTGGGAGATAAATTATAACAGACAAAATATGGTTATGGAAGATTTCAGTTCTATAATCTTTTCTTCAACCCACTTATGCTTTAACTGGTCACACAAATTTTTGCTTCAACTTGGTCTTTTTTTTTTTGTATTGATAGACTTGGAATAGAGGCTATATTAAAATGACTAAGCCTAATGCCTTAAATTCAAAAGGATGTACAGAGATTTGTTTTATTTACATTTTATTACCCTATTCAATTCCAGTCTAAACTCAAAAAACTCCAGTGCATCATTTCTGGTTTATATTGGAATATTAGTTCAAGAACATTTTAATAGTTTTTTGGAAACTCTTGTGATCTTTCCTGGGTGATTTTATTCAGTATACATTCAGATCCATGAACAATTATCTTTTCTTTAGAATCCAGGAGTCATATGTTTAATTCCAATTATGCAGAACAATAATTGAATTTCCACTTTTTTTTCCAATACTCTCTCTTTTTCTCTCTCCTCCCCCTTCTCTCTCTTTCCACAAAATCCAGAGTCTTATAAATACTTCTCTTTTTCCCCTTTTCTATTATGGATGCTGGGATGCTATATATAATAACCTATTTGGAGAAGCCTTTCTTAATAAATGTAGGAATTGGAATGGTTGGGAGAAACTGATGTAGCCTTATCATTTTAAAAAAAGAAAACTAATAGAGAACCTTCAATCAAATTTCTTCACTGAGTGATAATGATTCAAAGAGCTTAAAGAGAAGGAGAAATATTTGAACAGAAAGACCTGAAGAGTAAAGAAGGGGGATGAAGAAGGGACAGAAGGAAATGAAAAACCAATGAACAAGTAGAGCAATCGAATTAGGAAAATGTCTCATATAAATACCTTTAAAAATAAATATTGCCAACACTGAAAAAGCAAAGTAGCCATTTAACCTCAGGTGAATTGGAAGCACGGAAGATACATGATTTACAGAGCAATTTGTTCTGACAAACCACATTCTGAGCAAACAAAATTCCCATACAAACTACTTTTTAGTTCAATTCCAGTAATTTTGTAAGGCCCTATAAAATTTTAGGTCTTTCTATTTTCCAGCCATAATTGTTGTGGTAGAGAAGAGATGTAGATACGCATATGGGGACGATTATATTAGGAATACAAAGATAACATTGCAACACCATTCTTCTCATAACCATGCCTGTACCTCCTCATGTGGTATACACCTGTGCTTTCTTGGCAGTGTTCTAAAGAACTTTAACATAAATAATTTAAAAAAAATGACAAAAGGGATTCTGCACAGCTTTGGGTATCATAGAACTTTTGGCATGTTTGGCACAAATGAGCATGCCATGGTTATGACTTTAGGGCATTTACATGCAGCAATTCATGTTAAATTTAATCTATATTCAGGAGAGAAGGGTTTTGAATAGAATTATATATACATATATAATTGCTTAAAACATTTGCAGAGCAGCCCTGGTAAGCAACTGAAGATGGAAGAATCAACTGCTCTATGAATTCTGTATTGTTTCTGTTCACTTGGGATGCTATAGCACTGTATAGCATTTCCAGTATAAAAGATTATTTTTACTTATTTTAAAAAACTTTTACATTACTGATTCTTGGAACTGTTGCTTTCATAGGTATTTGCACTACCATTTTAATTTTGCTATTGTTTTTAAAATGGCTGTCCTCTGTTGTTGCTTACTATTTGTGTATTGTTTTTTTCTAAAATAATAGCATTATTAAGTATGAAGTATATTTATTTACTTGAACATATCCTATTATTAATCTTTGCATGACAACTATTCTTATTATTTACTAAATACCAATAGAGTACTAAGTCACAGAATCTTAGATTTGGAAGAGATTGTAGAGGTCATAGCAACAATCCACATCTGAACAGGAATCTACCCCACAATGACCTCCAACAAATGATGTAAATCACTATTTAAAAAAAGTAACAAATCTGATTTTTGAGGTGGCCAAAATCGGGAAACAAGAGTGTGAATTGTCTTCTGACTTTTGTCCACTTGATTTTCAGTGTCAAACAATTTATCCTAGTAATCATCTCCACTCCTTTCAATTTCATGCATAATAGAATATTTGATAGAAGTGAGAGGAGATTATGTGAATTGTATTTATAAATCTTAACAAAATAATTCTTCAGATATTTACTGAATACTTAATATATACTATATAAGGTGCAGTTTGTCCCCCTCAAAAGGTGATACCATTGGAGATATATATTTTTAGGTACAAACATTTTTACATAATTTTATAGATAATAAAATTTACATAATTTTATGGAGTTTGTTATTTCTGAAAGCAAATGATAAAAGTGAATTAAATATACTTAATATATATTTTGAGGAAATTTATTGAAGCTTAAGAATAGCATGACTTTATAAATTGTTAAAAGTAATTGAAGCGATACTATACCATTAGAAAGCTTTCTATAAAATCCAACTACATCATGATCTTAATAGTATTCATAGATGGAAAGAAGGAAGGAGACAAATATTTATTAAGCATTTATTCAGCAGTGGAATCAAACACAAGTTAAAAGAAAAATGGTCTCTGTCCCTAAAAACTTACATTCTAATGAATGAAGACAATATTCAAGAGGGAGATGGAAAACAAGAGTGAGGTAGAGATTATAGTACCCAGGCCAGATTTATGGTTATAAATTCCACAAGTTAGAAATATGGCTGAGAATGGAATGGGACATCTTTTTGGAGGGATAATATAAATTGATAAGGCTACAGGGATGGGGAATATTCCAGGGCAAGCACACCCTAAGCCTTGAGGAAAATTCCAGGATGAAACAGATACAGCAACTTAGTTTTAAAGTCCATAAATAAGGAACAAGGCAGGAGATGGAGCTAGAAGGTGGACAAAAAAATAGATAGAAAATGGAGCAAATTCATCAGTATATTTATTATTAACCATTTTATTAACTGGTTAATTAAAATTGCTTTTAGTGATCTACTTTTATTTTATCACCTCCTTACCTTATTCATTTTGCTTGAAAATGTTCATGATATTTTAAAAAATAAAGTGAGAATGGACATTTCCAAGTACATACAAAAGAAATTGGGAATTCTCTTTCATGATATATCAAAGAAGACTGTACTATTTAGGATTATAGATTTAGATTTTGGGGAAGATTTCAAAAGAATGGAAAATATCACAAGTGATAGTGTTTCCAAGAGAAATTGACAAAGTTGGTAACTATTGACCTGAAAGACCCAAGTTTTCATTCATATAAAATCTTTAAGGGAAAGATCTATCTATATGCATATGGTACATTCTAACTCTGTCATTTATCAGCATCATTATCATCATTCAGGCATCAATTTCCACATCAATAAGAGAAAAGTTTTAGACCATATGGCCTTTATGTTTATTTTCAGCTCTAAAACGTTATGACTGTGATTCTTGAATGCTCATCTCTTAGGAAATTCACCCATATAGATAGGACACAATAAAATATATGATGTTCTGAAATAAACACTCAACTAATTTTAAAAATCTAGCCTTGAATCTTCAATAACACATTGGCTAATTGTCTGAATTTAACAAGCTCATTTAACTTCTTTGGTCAAGTCACTTTGTCACATTTATCTTATCTGTAAAATGGGTAGGGAAGCTACTATATAAAACAGGTTGCTTTATTTTTTAGCAGCACAACTATTACCACGTTAGGACAAGCTAAAAGAACCACTCTAGGGGCAGCTAGATGGCACAGCGGATAAAACACCAGCCCTGAAGTCAGGAGGACCTGAGCTCAAATCTGGTCTCAGACACTTAACATTCCCTAGCTGTGTGACCCTGGGCAAGTCACTTAATCACAATTGCCTCAATAAAAACAAACCAAAACAAAACACTCTGCCACAGTGCTAAAAGTACAAAGTAGTGTACCTAATCACTAACTAATAATTCAAAGGTTTTCTTTCTCTTGTGCTTTGTAAAATATTTCATTAAACTTGTGTCTTTGCCAGAGAATATAGCATGGATAGCAGATTGATTTGCCTTTTTTTTAATCAGAAAACACCCTTGTAAGCAATAAACTGTATGTCCATGCTCATGCTGTCCAAACTTTGTAGCATCCTAAATTTGTTCATTCTGATTACTGTTAATAAAGTTAAGCTATTTTTTTCCAAAGATCTGTACAAACTAGATTGTTGTCAGAATTGTACCATATTTCAGCATATGCTTAAATATATTTCCATTTGCTAAGTATTTTGAACCATCTGTACATTCTGATGTTCATAGAACAGAGCAGGAAACATTGGTGATAATGCCATCTCTTCCTCAGCAGAAATAGATTTCCATGAAGAATGAATTTCAGTGAATTCTGCTACCTTATTCATTACCACAATCTAAATCCTATATGATGATACTGGTCCTATTATATCACACAAAATTTTAAAATATTGAACTGTTTTACTGTTTTCAATATTTTTTCAAGCCCTAGCTCCCTAAAAACTGTCCTCTTTCTCAGATGTAAGTTAACTAACCTACCTACTTACCTACCTACCTATCTATCCAATAAGTGTCTTCATAGTTAGGTTTCAATTGTAACTGGTGAAATTCCTTAACATGTTTAATAGCTTTAGCTCTCTCAAATTTCTTTTGCTTTTATGTTTCATAACATATTTCTCTTCTTCCCTTTACTCCTCCCAGAGAACTATCACTTATTTTAAAAAAGATTAAAAGAAGAGAATTAGCCAACACATCAAGAAAGTATGACTCCTTATACCACTTTTTTTTAATCTAAAGCTCCTTTAGTATAACTTTACTGCATTCAGTTTTAATTATTTTGTGATTTCCACTTACATTATTGTAGTTACGAAATATAGTTTTCCTTGTTCTGCTTGCTTTTCTTTTTTTTTTTGACTTCATATAAGTCTTTGCCTAATTCTTTATATTCTTCACATTTACCATATCTTTTAGCATAGTAATATTCCAATTCATTCTTATACCACAACTTATTTAGCTGCTTCCAAATGAATTGATATTTACTTCATTTCCAGTTCTTTGCTGTTTAATTGTTATCCTTCATACTCAAAGGAGATCGAAAATGACATCATTATATTGGGATTGAAAGATGTTCTGTTTGACTGTGGCTGGTCATATAAATATGAGCTCAGAAAGCTCTAGCATAGATTGGGCATATATAGACTATATGAATATTTGAAGGAGAATTGGCTCTAAGTCTGTGCATCTTATGTTTCTTTTCAACTATTGCAATTCTGCTCTGCCCAAAGACCATAGCACCTTTGACACATTTGTACTATCCTGGGTGGACATTTGCCAGTATCTCCATTGTATCACAATTGATTCCAGAGTTCTTTAGAGAACTGTTGAGAGTTTTCTTGTATTTCTACTTATTATTACCATGCCTTATGTGAGTTCTCCACAAAACATAGTAGACCTTCAGTTTGGTAGCAGCTTAATACCTCTTATCTTTCACACTTATTTAACAGCCTCTTAGATAGTGGGCTAACTGGAAATGCATCAATCTTACCATCTATATATACATTATTGCTAAGAGAAATGATAATGATAAAAATTATTTAATTAATAACAATGATTTGTGGAGATCTAGAGTTCTTTTTTTCCAAAAATCCTGATTTTAAAAACTTCAGTCTCTTGAAGGATATTAATGATAATGAAATTGGACCATCTTTCTTGTTTAACACCCCACCCACATGGAACAGACATTGTGTTCTGCTTAAGCTTGGGTGGTGCATACATTTTTGAATAGATGGCCCAACACTGAGAGTGATCTGCGTATAGAGATAGTCTCTTTTAAGGATGATATGCTGTCATTCTCAGCCCCTCATTGTAATATTTTCCATTATTTTTTTATTAAAGCTTTTTATTTGTATAACATATGTATGGATAGTTCCCCAGCATTGATCTTTACAAAGCCTTCCATTACAACTTTTACCCCCGTCCCCTCCCCTCCCCTAGATGGCAGGAAGTCCACTACATGTTAATAATGTTGAAATACTTGACAAGTTGTGCAAGAAAAATCCTATCTACAAGAAAAAAAAGAAAATCAGAAAAACGCAACACAATGCAAGCAAACATCAATAGAGAGCATGAAAATGTTATGTTGTGGTCCATATTTCATATCCCTCTTTCTGGATGCACATAGCTTTCTTCAGTGAACAATTGGAACTGGTTTGAGACAATTCTTTGTTGCAGAGAGCTATGTCCATCAGAATTAATCATCATGTAATATTGTTGTTGCCGTGTATAATGATCTCCTGGTTCTGCTCGTTTCACTCAGCATCAGATCATGCAAGTCCCTCCAGGCCTCTTTGCAATCGTCCTGCTGGTCGTTTCTTACATAGCAATAATATTCCACAACATTCATATACCATAATTTATTCAGCCACTCTCCAATTGATGGACATCCATTCACTTTTCAGTTTCTAGCCACTACAAAAAGGGCTGCCACAAACATTCTTGCACATGTGGGTCCCTTTCCCTCCTCTAAGATCTCTTTGGGATATAGACCCAATAGAAACACTGCTGGGTCAAAGGGTATGCACAGTTTGATAACTTTTTGAGCATAGCTCCAAATTGCTCTCCAGAATGGTTGGATCCGTTCACAGTTCCACCACAATCAATTAGTGTCCCAGCTTTCCCACATCCCCTCCAGCATTCATCCTTATCATTTCCTGTCATTTTAGCCAATCTGACAGGTGGTACCTCAGAGTTGTCTTAATTTGCATTTCTCTGATCAATAGTGATTTGGAGCAACTTTTCATATGACTAGAGATGGTTTTAATTTCATCATCTGAAAATTGTCTGTTCATATCCCATGACTACTTATCTATTGAAGAGTGGCTTGAATTCTTATAGATGTGAGACAATTCTCTATATATTTTAGAAATGAGGCCTTTATCAGAACCATTAAATGTAAAGATGATTTCCCAATTTGATGCTTCCCTCCCAATCTTGTCTGCATTAGTTTTATTTGTACAGAAACTTTTTAACTTAATACAATCAAATTATCCATCTGGTGTTCAATTAGGAGTTCCAGATCTTCTTTGGACATAAATTTATTCCATCTCCACATGTCTGAGAGGTAAACTATATTATGTTCCTCTAATTTGCTTACAAAATCACTCTTTACATCTAGATCTTGAACCCATTTAGATCTTATCTTGGTATGTGGTGTTAGGTGTGGGTCAAACCTTAATTTCTTCCACACTAGTTTCCAATTTTCCCAGCAGTTTTTGCTGAATAGTGAGTACTTATACCAAAAGCTGGGTGAGGTCTTTGGGTTTATCAAACACTAAATTGTTAAGGTTATTGCCTAGATTGTCCTGATAACCTATCCTATGTCACTGATCGACTGCTCTATTTCTTAGCCAATACCAAATGGTTT
Organism: Myrmecobius fasciatus; assembly: GCA_023553655.1. Lineage (NCBI taxonomy): Eukaryota > Metazoa > Chordata > Mammalia > Dasyuromorphia > Myrmecobiidae > Myrmecobius > Myrmecobius fasciatus. Next base: position 293,691 of record JAJPUD010002083.1, read on the forward strand.
TGATGAGCGTTGCTTTATAATATAGTTTTAGATCTGGTACAGCAAGGCCACCTTCATCTGCTTTTTTTTCATTAATGCCCTTGAAATCCTTGACCTTGTGTTCTTCCAAATGAACTTTGCTACTATTTTTTCTAGATCTGTAAAATAATTTCTTGGGAGTTTGATTGGTATGGCACTAAATAAGTAGGTTAGTTTGGATAGTATTGTCATTTTTATTATATTCGCTCTGCCTTTCCATGAGCCCTTAATGTTTTTCCAATTGATTAGGTCTGATTTCATTTGTGTGGAAAGTGTTTTGTAGTTTAGTTCGTATAGTTTCTGACTTTTCCTTGGCAGATAGATTCCCAAATATTTTATCCTATCATCCGTTATTTGGAATGGAATTTCTTTTTGTAT
>JAJPUD010002083.1:303317-335201 GCA_023553655.1 Myrmecobius fasciatus
AACTTTTTAATTTAATATAATCAAAATTATCCATCTGGTGTTCGATTTGGAGTTCCAGGTCTTCTTTGGACATAAATTTATTCCATCTCCACAGGTCTGAGAGATAAACTATATTACGTTCCTCTAACTTGCTTACAAAGTCCCTCTTTATATCTAGAACATGAACCTATTTAGTTCTTATCTTGGTATGTGGTGTTAGGTATGGGTCAAGCCCTAATTTCTTCCACACTAGTTTCCAATTTTCCCAGCAGTTTTTGCCGAATAGTGAGTATTAAGATTCTTAAGAGTATTAAGTGAGTATTAAGATTCTCCCCACTCCAGTGCATCCTGCACTCAGTTGTTAAATTGTTTTTCCTTAGACACAAATCTGTCCAAGTTACTCTTCTTATCAAATGGCTCTGTATTATCTCTAGGATCCAATTTATAATCCTTTGGGTTTTAAAACTCTTTGTAACCTGATATCTTTCTACTTTTCTAATCATACTTTCCTTATTTCTCTGTAATCTTCATTGCAGTGACACTGGTCTTCTTGCTATTCTTCCCATACATCACTCTGTCTTCTGCCTTTACCAACCACCAATTGACTCTCATGCATAGAAAGATCTCTTTCCTAATCTCTACTGCTTAGCTCATCTGGCTTCTTTCAGGTTTCAGCTAAAAATCTTATCTTCCTAACGAAGTCTTTTCCTGTCCCTTGGAAGACTAGTGCTGCCCTTTTAGGTTACTTCAGATTTATATTATTTGTTATATATCTTGTTTGTAAATAATACTTAACATGTTGTCTTTTTAAATATGAGCTCCTTGAGGAAAGGGGTAGTTTTTGTCTTTCTTTGTATTCCCAGTACTTAGCAGAGTGAGTAGCACCTAACAAGCAGTTAATATGTTTATTGCATGCTTGATATATTTATCAAAATAGCAACTTTATTTCTGCCTTAGACCTTCTTGGGACATTTGTCTAGTAGTGCTGTCTCTGGATAAAAGGACAAGAATATTTTAATCACATTTGTCACATCATATTAAATTACTTTTCCAGATTGGTTAGACTAATTCACAGTTCCATCAGTACTGCATTAATGTGCCTGTCTCACACTCTCCTTTGACAATGATAAAGCTCTTTTTCAGAGAATGTGGTCTTTTATAATGTTCATTCCCTTTAGATAAAATCCATTCAGATAAAAGCCCCTGTTATTCACTACAGATATTTAACCTCAGCAAATAAATGTTCTTTCATGGAACTTGTTAGTTTCCTCTTCTAGGGCCAAGAACCCTTTCTTTTAATCCATCAACAGAAGTTTTTTTTCTTATTAAGAGACTAATAAATCCATTTTCTCCTCATTTTTGGATTGGATAAGAGTACATCTCTACTTTCGCTCTGTCTCTTGTCTTTACTTTTCCCTATATGAATAACTTCCTATCATGTTATCCTCTCCTCAACAAAAGATATTGAATAATTTATAGGGAACAGGGTATTTACTCTATTGAATATTAATTTAGTTCTTCTTCCTTACCTTTTCCTGACACCTTAAGAACTCCTTAAGTCCTAAGCCCATATAATCATTTTTATCCCTCATTCATTAACTTTTCTTCTTTTAAAGAACAAGATAGTCTACAATGATGAGAGAAAATGTTTTAATGACTTATGTTTTCTTGATAATTCTACTTATTTATCTATCTAATTTTTTTTTCTTTTTGGTGTGTTTACAAGTTAAATATTGGACTTACCTCTTTGACATCTGTTTTATCTCTCTTGCCTCACCCTCCCCCCCCCAAAAAAAACCTTTCTCAATTACCTTTCTTGTTTTTCAGACTCATTTTATTTTTATGAACAATTAGGCTCAACTTTGCAAGATACATTATTTTGAATTGTATCTTGAAATTCTTGGAATATTCTTTGGAATATTTTCTTCTTCCTCCCATTCCCCAATTTCTCATGCCCACCTAGTAATTCTGAATTAAAGGAATTTTTATTCCTTTGTAGTTGACATCCTCTTTTCTAACTTAATAAAAACATTTTTTTTTGCTATGGAAACTTCAAAATTTAACCATGATATGCCATGGTATGTCAAATGTGGAGTTTTTCTTTTGCTGGTATTTATGGATTCAGTTAATCAGCAGTTCAAAATTATTATTATTATTTTTTCTTTTTTGGTATTATTTCTTCAAGTATATTGGAGGATTGATATATTATTTTCTCCAGAGAGACCTACAATTTTTAATTATCAATGAATATCTGTCTTCAAAACTAGTCATATTGATTTATATAGTAATCATGATGTTCTTTCAAATGTCTTTTATGTTGAATTTTATTCTGTTTCTGAAATCCATATATGTCATTTTCATAACTTTTACTACATTGAAGATGTTTTTGTCATGCCTGTAAAAAAAGAATTAAATTGTCTCTTCTATTTGTTTTCTTTAACTTTGCATTGAGAATTCTGATTTCCATACTGACCTTTAAATGTTTTAAATGTATAATGTTATTTCAGAACTTTTACCATCATGTGATATTTCTGTTTTCTTATCTTATAGATTTGTTTTTATTTGGTCTCAATTTAACAAATATTCTTCAGCAATTTTATGTTGGAGAGATAGGTTGAAAATAATTACTCAGCCATATTGCCAGATGATAAATTTTCTGCTTTATTGTTAAGTACAGCCATATAATATGCTTTTGATTTTTTCTTCTCTGTATTACTTTTGCTTTTCTAATTTTTTCTTTTTCTTTTTTTTATTAAAGCTTTTTATTTGTATAGCATATGTTAAATTCCCCTTCTCCCACCTAGGATAAAGAGATGAAGGGTATTAATTAGCAAGACTCACCTTCAAAGGTTTTCAGAAGACTTCAATAAGACTTCAATAAGACTGCCCGCAGTCCTATCATAAATTCACAGATCTGCCCAGACGGATATTTTGATATAGCACGTTTCTTGCCAATTACATCATCATTACATTCACCTGCTACTCACACATTACTCTTCTATACTAACTTACTTCTACCTACTGCTCCATGCTGCTGTCCAGCTGAGAGAGTGCTGAGCGCGCTGAGAGAGTGCTGAGAGCTGAGAGCTGAGAGAGTGCTGAGAGAGCAAGAGCATCCTTGCTTCTTGTTTATATACAATTTTTGACGTCAGTATAATCTCAAATTCCTTAACCTTTTTCCTGGCTTGTGATTGCCTCTTAAACAACCGGATCATATATCTTCAGGTAAAACCTGTTTTTTCTAGTTCTGCCTTTTCCCGCCTTTCAGCCTTTTTGTTATGCCTGCTTTCTTTAGGAAAAAATGTGTATACCAGTCACCTATCAATCACTCACGTAGACACTAGGTATTAAACATATGTATGGGTAGTTCCTCAGCATTGATCTTTACAAAGCTTTCTGTTACACATTTTACCCCCAGTCCCCACCCCTCCCCTAGATGGCAGGATGTCCATTACATGTTAATAATGATAAAATACTTGACAAGTTGTTGTGCAAGAAAAATCCTATCTACAAGAAAAAAAAATCAGAGAAAGGAAACACACTGCAAGCAAACATCAATAAAGAGCATGAAAATGTGATGTTGTGGTCCACATTTCATATCCCTCTTTCTGGATGCACATAGCTTTCTTCAGTGAACAATTGGAACTGGTCTGAGACAATTCTTTGTTGCAGAGAGCCTTGTCCATCAGAGGTGATCATCGTATAATATTGTTGTTGCCGTGTATAATGATCTCCTGGTTCTGCTGCTTTCACTCAGCATGAGTTCATGAAAGTCTCTCCAGGCCTCTCTGAAATCGTCCTGCTGGTCGTTTCTTACAGAGCAATAATATTCCATAACATTCATACACTGACATATTCATATACCACAATCTATTCAGCCACTCTCTAACTGATGGGCATCCACTCAGTTTCCAGTTTCCAGCCACTACAAAAAGGGCTGCCACAAACATTCTTGCACATGTGGGTCCCTTTCCCTCCTCTAAGATCTCTTTGGGATATAGGCCCAGTAGAAACACTTCTGGGTCAAAGGGTATGAACAGTTTGATACCTTTTTGAGCATAGCTCCAAATTACTCTCCAGAATGTTTGGATCCATTCACAGTTCCACCAACAATGTATTAGAGTCCCAACTTTCCACATCCCCTCCATCATTCATCGTTATCTTTTCCTGTCATTTTAGCCATCTGACAGGTATGTAGTGGTACCTCAGAGTTGTCTTAATTTGCATTTCTCTGATCAATAGTGATTTGGAGCACCTTTTCATGTGACTAGAAATGGTTTTAATTTCATCATCTGAAAATTGTCTGTTCATATCCCTTGACCATTTATCTATTGAAGAGTGGCTTGAATTCTTATAGATATGAGTCAATTCTCTATATATTTTAGAAATGAGGCCTTTATCCAAACCTTAAATGTAAAGTTGATTTCACAGTTTGATGCTTCCCTCCTAATCTTGTCTGAATTAGTTTTGTTTGTACAGAAACTTTTTAGCTTAATATAATCAAAATTATCTATTTGCTGTTCAATTAAGAGTTCCAGATCTTCTTTGGACATAAATTTATTCCATCTCCACAGATCTAACAGGTAAACTATACTATGTTCCTCTAATTTGCTTACAATATCACTCTTTATATGTAGATCATGAACACATTTAGATCTTATCTTGGTATGTGGTGTTAGCTGTGGGTCAAGCCCTAATTTCTTCCACACTAGTTTCCAATTTTCCCATCAGTTTTTGCCGAATAGTGAGTACTTATCCCAAAAGCTGGGGTCTTCGGGTTTATCAAACACTAAATTGTTAAGGTTATTGCCTAGATTGTCCTGACACCCTATCCTATGCCATTGATCAACTGCTCTATTTCTCAGCCAGTACAAAATAGTTTTGATGACCGCTGCTTTTTAATAGTTTTAGATCTGGTACAGCAAGGCCACCTTCATCTGCCTTTTTTTCATTAATCCCCTTGAAATCCTTAACCTTTTGTTCTTCCAAATGAACTTTGCTACTATTTTTTCTAGATCTGTAAAATAATTTCTTGGGAGTTTGTTTGGTATGGCACTAAATAAGTAGATTAGTTTGGATAGTATTGTCATTTTTATTATGTTCGCTCTGCCTACCCATGAGCACTTAATGTTTTTCCAATTGATTAGGTCTAATCTTATTTGTGTGGAAAGTGTTTTGAAGTTTAGTTCATATAGTTTCTGATTTTTCCTTGGCAGATAGATTCCCAAATATTTTATAGTATCATCCATTATTCTTAATGGAATTTCTTTTTGTATCTCTTGCTGCTGACCTTTGTTGGTAATATATAAAAATGCTGATGATTTATGTGGGTTAATTTTGAACCCTGCAACTTTGCCAAAGTTGTGAATTGTTTCTAGTAGTTTTTCAGTTGAGTCTCTAGGGTTCTCTAAATATACCGTCATGTCATCTACAAAGAGTGATAATTTGGTTTCTTCATTACCTACTCTAATTCCTTTTATCTCTTTTTCTTCTCTTATTGCCAAAGCTAATATTTCTAACACAATATTAAATAGTAATGGTGGCAATGGGCAGCTTTGTTCACTCCTGATCTTATTGGGAATGGTTCTAGTTTGTCTCCATTACATACAATGCTTGCTGATGGTTTTAAGTAGATGCTACTAATCATTTTAAGGAAGAACCCATTTATTCCTATACTCTCTAGTGTTTTTAATAGGAATGGGTGTTGGATTTTATCAAATGCTTTTTCTGCATCTATTGAGATAATCATATGGTTTTTGTTAGTTGTTTAATAATATAATTAATTATGTTGATAGTTTTCCTAATATTGAACTCGCCCTGCATTCCTGGTATAAATCCTACTTGGTCATACCGTACTATCCTGGGGATGACTTTCTGTAATTTCATTGCTAATATCTTATTTAAAATTTTTGCATCAATATTCATTAGGGAAATTGGTCTATAGTTTTCTTTCTCTGTTTTCACCCTACTTGGTTTAGCTATCAGCACCATATTGGTCTCATAGAAGGAATTTGTTAGTATACCTTCTGTCCCTATTTTCTCAAATAGTTTGTATAGTATTGGAATTAATTGTTCTTTGAATGTTTGGTAGAATTCACATGTAAATCCATCTGGCCCTGGAGATTTTTTCTTAGGGAGTTGGTTAATAGCATGTTCTATTTCTTTTTCTAATAAAGGGCTATTTAAATAATTTATTTCCTCATCTGTTAACCTGGGCAATCTGTATATTTGTAGATATTCCTCCGTTTCATTTAGATTATCAAACTTACTGGCATAAACTTGGGCAAAGTAACTCCTAATTATTGTTCTAATTTCCTCTTCATTGGAGGAAAGTTCTCCCTTATCATTCTTGAGACTAACAATTTGATTTTTCTCTTTCCTTTTTCTTATCAAATTAACTAAAGGCTTATCTATTTTTTTGGTATTTTCGTAAAACCAACTCTTAGTTTTATTTATTAATTCAATAGTTTTCCTATTTTCAATTTTATTAATTTCCCCTTTTATTTTTAGAATTTTCAATTTGGTATTTAATTGAGGGTTTTTAATTTGTTCTTTTTCAAGTGTTTTTAAATAATAAGCCCAATTTATTTATCTTTTCTTTCTCTATTTCATGCGAGTAACCATCTAGAGATATAATATTGCCCCTTATAACCGCTTTGACCATATCCCACAAATTTTGGTATGTTGTCTCATTATTGTCATTCTTCTGGATGAAATTATTGATTGTGTCTATGATTTGCTCTTTCACCCATTCATTCTTCAGGATTAGATTATTTAATTTCCAATTAGCTTTTGGTCTATTTTCTCCTGGCATGTGATTTTTATTGCATCATGATCTGAAAAAGATGCATTTACTTTTTCTGCCTTTCCGCATTGATTTTGAGGTTTTTATGCCCTAATATGTGGTCAATTTTTATATAAGTTCCATGGACCGCTGAGAAAAAAGTAAACTCCCTATTGTCTCCATTCAATTTTCTCCATATATCTATCATATCTAACTTTTCTAGCAATTGGTTTACCTCCCTAGTTTCTTTCTTATTTATTTTGTGGTTTGATTTATCTAATTCTGAGAGAGCAAGATTGAGATTCCCCACTAGTATTGTTTGGCTGTCTATTTCTTCTTGCATCTCTCTTAATTTCTCCCCTAGGAATTTGGATGCTATTGCACTTGGTTCATATATATTTAGTATTGATATTGCTACATTATCTATGGTACCCTTTAATAAAATATAGTTTCCTTCCTTACCTCTTTTGATTAGATCTGTCTTGGCTTTTTACTTGATCTGAGATAAGGATTGCTACCCCTGCTTTTTTTTTTTTTTTGTTCGCCTGAAGCATAATAGGTTCTGCCCCAGCCTTTTACCTTCATGCTATATGTGTCTCTATGTTTTAGTTGTGTTTCTTGTAGACAACATATTGTGGGATTCTGGTTTTTAATCCAGTCTGATATCTGCTTCCACTTTATGGGAGAGTTCATCCCATTCACATTCACAGTTAGAATAACTAATTCTTTATTTCCTGCTATCTTATTTACCCAAGTTATGTTTTTCCATTTCCTTTCCCCTTTCTCCCTTCCCCCTCCACAGTATTTTGCTTTTGATGATTCCCTCCCCCAAACAACCCTTCACTTTTTAAATCCCCTCCCCCTTTTTTAGTCCTTTCTCCTGATTCTTCTATTTTCCATTCTATTAGTTTTTCCCTTTCTTTTCCTCCCTTCACTCCCACTTCTCTCTAGCAACAGACAAGTTTCTCTTTGAAATCAAATGTCTGATATACACTTTTAGAGCCCAAACTGATAAGAGTAATATTTACACAATGCACATCTCCCTCCCTTCTTCCTCTCAATTATATTAGGTTTTCTTTGCCTCTTCATTAGATGTTATCTTGTTTTTACTTCCTTTTTAAAAATCTTTACTCCCTTTTCCCTCTTTTCCTCCTCTAGTTTTCTTTTTCATATTATCAAAGTGATATCTAGTTAATTATACCCCCAAACTTTAAGTATCCCCATAGTAGAAATAAAGTTCTCAAGAGGCCTTTCCTTTTTACCTTTTTATGCTTCTCTTTAGTTCTGTGTTTGGATGTTGAATTTTTTGTTCAGATCTGGTCTTTTAATTAGAAATAGGTGAAATTCACCTATATCATTAAATGACCATCTTCTTTCCTGGAGGATAATGCTCATTCTAGCTGGATAGGTTATTCTTGGCTGTAATCCAACTTCCTTTGCCCTTCGGAATATCTGGTTCCAGGCCCTTCGATCCTTCAATGTGGAGGCTGAGAGATCATGTGTGATTCTAATTATTGATCCTTGGTATTTGATTGTTTCTTTCTAGCAGCTAGCAAAATCTTTTCCTTGGTGCGGTAGTCCTGACATGTAGCCACGATATTCCTTGCGGTTTTTATTTTTGGGGTCTCTTTCAGGAGGTGATTGGTGAATTCTTTCAATGGTGAGTTTGCCTTCTGATTCTATAACCTCAGGCCAGTTTTCTTTCAGGATTTCCTGGAAGATAGTGTTTCGATTCTTTTTTTCATCATGGCTTTCAGGAAGTCCAATAATCCTTAGATTGTCTCTCCTAGATCTATTTTCAAAGTCAGTTGTTTTTCCTAGAAGATATTTCGTATTTTCTTGTACTTTTTTCATTATTTTGTTTTTGTTTGACTGATTCTTGAAGTATTATTGAGTCATTCACTTGCATTTGTTCAATTCTTATTTTTAAAGTGTTGTTTTCTTCAGTTACCATTTTTAGCTCCTTTTGTGACTGGCCAATTTGTTCATTGCATACTTTTTCCACTTCACCAATTTTGTTTTTCAATAAATTAGTGTCTTTTTCATATCTCTTTTGCAGGGCATCATATCCTTCTTGCAAGATATTGTATCCTTCTTGCACTGATTTCAGTTTATTTTCCCATTTATCCTCCCACTCTCTTTTGAGATTCTTTATGCAATCTTCCAGAAAGGCCTTTTGAAAAAGGGACCAGTGATGGTCCTTGCTGATTTCCTTCTTTCAAATGAAGATATTTGACTAGATAGTTTTTAAAGCAAATTCCATATTTAAGAATCAATGGAATTTCTCTTGGTGGTGTGATAGTTTTTACCTATTAATCTATCTACCCATTTCTTAAATGCTCCTTTGCCTCCTGTCTTTTCCTTTTACTACTTACCTGGGGCAATACTGCCCAAATCCCATTTGGAATACTTTACTACTTACATTATTTTGACGTGATGGGAGCCACTAAGTCAGCAGGCCTACTAATACAATCTAAGGCATCCTTGATCTTGCCACCCACTGCTTTACTTCCTTGTTAGAACTTCTGGACCTTTAAATTTTACATAGCTGTTGAATTTTTTTATGTGTTTCGACACCCTCAATTAGAATATGAACTCCTTCAGAGCAGGGTCTATTTGGCCTTTTTTTGTTTATATTTCTCTTATTTAAGCACATAGCAAGCACCTAACAAATATTTCATTCATTCATCATCCATTCTCTGATTTTTTGTTTTGTAAAATTGCCTTTATTTCTCTATGATAACTAGCATCTTAAAAAAGAAAATAAATTTGTTTATAGTGCATTCATGATATAAATTTTACCTAAAATGCTAAATAAAATTACAATTGGATGATTCATTGAATTCTGTCAGTGTTGATTAGGTCTTTGAGAGCTAGAATGAAATTCCCATAGAAAAAATATTCTTCGTGAAGTATTTCACTGAATCTGAATCTATGCTCACAGATTCATACACTCCAATTTCTACTTGGTTTACAAAGTAAGGCAACCATGAAATTAAACAATAGCTCACACTCCATACCAAAGACCTAAAAGAAATCAGTGGGTCTAGTGAAAATCGGGCAGTGAGTCCAAAAGATGAGAATCTGTTCATAGGATAAGGGTGAATATATCTACATTAGAAAGATCTTTTTCACTTACCTTGGTAATTCTTGAAGCATAAAAAAGCAGTCAGGGAAACCCAGTTGCAAAAAGTTTTATCTAATATTATCTAACAATTGTATGTCTAGCCACTGCTTATTTTATGATATGAATAATTTTTATATAAGGTAATGACTTCAAAAAATAACATGTAACCGAATTACATCTCTGAAACTTAAACAGTTATTCAAATATTCTTGCTAACTGAATATTGATTGAGTTGTACCAATTGGAGCCCTAAAAATGATATATCAATGTGTCATTTAAGAGCTAATAGAGCTTTATGAGGTTGGAATAAATTATCCATGCATGTTCCTAAAAGGAGGGAAATGATCAAGGTCAGTGCTTTTCAACTTGCACTCTTTTGTGCAATATAGATTTGTTATTGTACATATTGCCCTACATGACATGTTTATAAATATATATTCATGTATAACAAATATTATTCATTCTAACACATTTGGTATAAAACTACCTCCATGTAATATTTATAGTAAGCAAAACAATGTGTATTTCTTGTTTTCAATGGAATATAAACTTCTTGTAGACAGGAATTATGTACTTTAAAAAAAATTCCATTTTGTACAATACTGACATAATGTAAATGCTTTACTAAGGTATTGATTGTATTGATCATATGTGTGCATGTAAGCACTAATTGGGATATTTATACACCATGGTTAAATGGTTGGCCTATTGATTCTGTTATAATAGTTGATGTATTCCCCACTGAAGGTGCTACATTGAGTTTCCCAAAAGAAATTCAAGAAGTGAAAAGAAAGAAATGGACTTTAACACAGGTGGCAGGGAGAGATGGAAATATAATGTAATGCTATTCATTCTGATATGACAGTATAATTTTCAGAAATGATCTTGCTCTCTATAAAGTTGAGAGCAGAAAAAAGTGCTCTTTTCTTGAGTTTGTGTAAAGTCCTACATATTTTGGTACTTAAGAGAAAGTTTTGGAAGTCCTTAGGAGTCCATGTGTTGATTGGTAATAAACATCCCAATAATCATTGGCTTTTTGATTAACAAAATTTACACTGCCTATTGTCCTAGCATCAAAATGCCTGACTTTAAAAATGCTTTGCATTTTATAATTAACTTGTATAGTTTACAATAGAAAAAAAAATGCAATCGTTGACCTGGTCAAGTCAAGATAGTAAATGATCCAACTAAAACTTCTGGATTTCCTTCTTTGTGCATTATGTTGTTTGGGGAAACAAAAAAAAAGCTTGAATTCACAACTACACAGTTTGCAATAAATGGGGAAATATTTTAAGTAATGTTTTTATTTATTTTTTAAAGGTCAGGCTTTGCTCCTTCTTCCTCTGGAAAATATAGGAAGAAAAGATGCTACTAATACTCTCTTGAATATTCTTTTAAACATCTCAACACTGGTTTTGGGTTAGTCAAATGGGTCCTTGCAGTGCATTCAATATTCATTATTTCCAATTAATATGCATTTGTGAAAGATTATAGATTACACATTGAAATCTCTGCAATGCAAAGGATGTAGCTAATATGAATGCCAATGGCACTCAATTGATTCACAGTAAATAAAACTTTCCCTTTTTTGGACTTTTGTAGCCTCTCTTACTGTGAGCATCTGCGGGTGATTTTCCTCTTTAACAAACCTGGCTGCTAGCTTGTCTCTCTGTAAATATTCTCTGTATAACTGAAAGTGCCTGCCACGTGCAGCTGTAGTTCTTCAGTTGCCAATCTTGACACAAAATATGCCTCCTGGCACTTACTTCATAGGACCACATTGGCAGCAACACATGAAGAGAGAAGATAATTTCATAACAGAATTTAAACAAAAAGCATGAATGTTTTTACCTCTGTGAGTCATCTGCCATTCCAGAATTTACTAAAATAATTTCTTCTTTTCGGTGTTGAACTCCAGGGCATTTTCTATATTCCTTGGTGTACAGTCCTCATCATTAGATCTTAATTTTTCTTTTACATGCTTTTATGGTCATTTAAAGTACTTTAGAAGAAATATTTTCCTCTGTTTTATATAGAATTAAATGAAGAAAAAATATATATACTAGTATTACCTGCCTTGGAAAAAATATAGCTGTAGTATACCCAGTGTGCTTACTTGGTATAATTAGGAACTGACTGAACGATTGCTTGTAGTTTTGTATATGTGTATGTGGGAAGAGGAAATGCCTGTGAATTGCAAAGAACTTCAAGATAAATTCTAGCTGGCCACCTTTCCTACTATTAAGAAAGCTTAAGTAAACTTTCCAAGAACTTGCTAGTTTCATTTTGTATTTACAGCCTCAAAGTTTTGATGATTAGTTTTTAAAATTACTTTCTAATTCAAAGAGAGAAACCTTTTATTTTATTTAAAAATATAAAACCTATTCATACAATATGTTAAAACTGTATTTTCAAGGTGCTCTCTGAAGACTATGGTGGAGAATGGGGAGAAATAGGCTATTGTTATAAAGTTTTTACTTAGAGGAAGAGTCAGAGATAGTTTGACAATATAGAGCAGCAGAATCTGATCCATGAGTTTTGAGGTAGATGGCAATGTCAATACTAGGAGCACAGGGTCAGTATTTGGAACAAGAGGAATATGATGAGTAAATCAAGAAATATGTTGGTGGTGTGTAGAATACTGGCTAAAAATGTTGGTACAGGTATTAATAGAGAATCAGTACTCTATAGAGTTTTCACCATATTCGATAACTATCTTGTTTCTTTTGGATGCCTGCATACTTTACCTTAAGATCAGCTTTACTTTCTAGTAGATGGATGTCTTCCATAGTAGGGACAGGATGATTTTTCTCCATGGAAATTTTGGAAATTACTTCTTTAATAGTTTTGGATTTCTAATGAAGCTTTTTTTTAAAATTCAAATATATGTCAGATTTTGATGCAAGTTATTTCTGTGACATTCCTGCCTAAAGAGTATGTATATTTCACTTTCTCCACTTATTTGGGATGAACTTTTCAAGTTGAAAAATACAATGTTATTTAAAAAATAGATTTTACTTCCATTTAGTGCCTGTTTTGCAGATACTAAATGTGGGACCCATATTTTAAAGAAACTAGTCATACTGGTAAGTATTTACTTTACATATGATATAAGGTGCTATTGGAATTTGCTTAAGGAGAAATTATATACTAGAATGCCATATTTTCAAATAGCCAAACATTCCAAGTTTAAGGTGAGTCGAGTCAATCAATTAACTTACACGACCTGACATACCCTACTTCAAGTAAGATGTTATACTCTCATAATTTTCCTCACTGAGGAGCATATCTCAATTGATTCCATCAACTGCAGGTTTGAACTAAATATGAACAAATTCTGGATGTTGTCACTTATTCAAGTAAGACATTTCAACTAGATACAGGAGGAAATCTGTTCAGATTGGTTTACAGGATTCACTTATACCCAGTTGAGTTTGTATATAATCATGAAGATACTATGGAATTTGAAATTTAAGGATGTAGCAGATTAGTGGTGGGAGCCTTTAGTCAAACCTCTTAAGACACACTTGGGGGACCAAAAGGGGAAAGGAAGAGAAGAGTACCTAAGACTCAGTCTGGGTTTTTTCTCTACCTCATTCTTGACTGCATTTTTATCCTCATGAATTTTAGAGAACTTGAAGATTTGTTTTTTTTTTTTTAATTTGTATCCTAACATTGTCCCAAGGAGAGTAGCAATTTGTGGTAATTTCAATATTGGGACATAATGAAGAAAGGCAGAAAAGCCCAGAAGAAAGTTAATTAAAGTTAATCTAACAATGTTAGGATACCAATTTAAAAAAAATCTTCAAGTTCTCTAAAATTGTTAGATGGTACAGTGGATAGAGAACTGGGATTAAATCATTAATCTTCATTAAAACAAAACTGTTCTCAGACACTTGTAGCTTTGTGATTCTGGGCAAATCACACTTAACTTTGTCTCAACCCCTTATCTGTAAATGAGTTGGAGAAGAAAATAGCTAATATATTTGCCCCAAAAAGTACAAAATGGAAAAAGAATCCACAACTAAAACAACTGAAAAAGGGACTTTTTAAAAAAAAGAGCTTTCCTTTAAAAAGAAATTTTAGGAACTATAAGTTACTGCCTTTATCACATGTAATAAACTTGAGCCCACATTTCTCTGAACTCATGCCTTTGAGAGAATATCTTATACCATATAAAATATAACTAATATCCAATTCATTTCACCTGGCTAGCTCATTGATATCAATGATAATTTTATAAATTATGCACACCAATGAGGGTTCATTTGATATAGCACTCCTTTATCCATTTGGATTACCCTTAAATTCAGTAAAGGGACAAGTATCATGTACCATCACTCCAAGTATTAGGAAGATGTTCCAGAATATGTGTTATACAAAAACTTCCTCTTGAACACATATGTACTTAGAAAACACTAAAATAAAAAAACTGGAAGGGACCTTAGTTGTACTTCTCTTTTACTTGCAAAAAGAAGGCCTGGGAAGATAAATTGATTTGCTCAGGCTCATATAACAAATTATAGAGCCAGATCTAACTCATGAATCTTTTTAGTTCAGTGTTCTTTCCTTATGTAAAAAAAATGATGACTTTATATCTTGTTCTCAGGATCTTATTTGATCAATGTTTTACATATAGTAGTAGACTGAATTAAATATTTGTGTTTTATTTTGATGTTTAATATTTATTTTATACTCATATTTATATTTTACTTATATTTATTTTCATTGCAATATGTACCTATAAAAGGAATATTCTAAGGATTATCATTGTTAGGGTCATGCTGAAATAAGTTAAACTTCAATTTGAGCTGTTCTTAAAGAACAAATTTCTTCCACAATATTTTTTCCACCTAAATTTTTTCATGCTTTTGTGTTTTATGTGCATTCATGAGTTCCCTCCTACCTCAAGTAAAATAAACTTCCTAAGGATAAGAGTTGTTTTATTTTTGTCTCTAAACTAAGTACATGTTGAAAACATTGGGGCATAGTAAGGTATTAATGGATGCTTATTAATTTGCAAAACTAAGTATTACATCATCAATATATGCAAATATTTCTCTTGTGATATTTGAACAGATTGGCTAGTTCTGTGACTTGGCAAGTCACTTAACTTTTCTGAGACTCAGTTTCCTCTTATGCAAAATAGAGTCAAAAATATCTGTCATTGATGACTTCACAATGCTCTTGAAGTTCTAATAAAATATTTTGTGAAGAGTTTTTCAAATTTAAAAGTTCTATATGAATTTTAATTAATTTTAATTACTATTATTTTAGAAAAAAATCTGTTGTCTTCTCAATTGAGGGACTTTATATAGAAATATTTTTGTAAATATTTGCTGCTATTTTTCTTTATCCTGCTATTTATTCTTTAATGTTCCATAGATTAAATCATATTTTTATTATTTTTTTGCATAGCAAATTGGGATTAAGTGACTTGCCCAGGGTCACATAACTAGTGAGTATTAAGTGTCTAAGGCCAGATTTGAACTTAGGTCCTCCTGACTTCAGAGCTGGTGCTCTATCCATTGCACCACCTAGCTACCCTTTTAAAAATTTGAATAACAAATCAATTAATAAAACTTTATTAAATGTCTACAATATTCCAGGCCCTGCGTTAGAACACTAAGGCATAGAACAGTTATCTCTAAATGCAACAGAAAATTTCTGTAAGAGATACAACAATAAGGATCATTATACTTTATTTGTGCTATTCTTACATGACTTTGAATTCTTTGCAATATTTCTATGTTTAGGAAACCTTTTAATTATTCCTACTTTAAACAGTATTAATATGGTGACAACTATTAAAATGTGCTCAAATTTATATGGAACCATTATGTCTGGGTGATTGGGAGCAACAGTCTGACCTGCAATAATAATCCATTTCTAGCATAGCTTGTTGACTTCTACTGACTATACAAAGGTAGTCTTTTCCTCATTTTCCCCTCACCTTTCTCTCCATTGAGAAAGTAATTCAATATGTTATACATTTGTAGTCATGCAAAACATTTATGCATTAGTCATGTTGTGAAAGAAAACATAGACCCTCCTTTCCCCCCCAAAAAAAATCCCTCAAAAATAAAAAAAAAAGCATTTCTCAATCTATTCAGACACCATTAATTCTTTCTTTGGGGTTGGATAGCAGATTTATCATAAGTCTTTCAAAGATATCTTGGATAATTATATTGCTAAGAACAGCTAAGTCATTATAATTTAATCTAATAAGTATGAGGTAGTATTTCAGAAAAGTTTTTATTTCCATTTCTCTAATCACTAGTGAGTTAGAACATTTTTGTTCATATGGCTACAGATAGCTTTGATTACCTCATCTTAAAACTGTTGGTATCTTTTTAACATTTATCAATTGAGGAATGGCTCTTATTTTTATAAAATTGACTGAGTTTTCTATATATTTGAGAAATGAAGTCTTTATAAGAGAAACATCCTTCAAATCCACTCCTAGTTAGTATGGCTAATTGTATTTCCCCCCATTCTATTTTTTCCCACAGTTTATTCTATTAACTCTCTTATCCTTTCCTTCCTCTAAAGGGGTTTGCTTTTGACTACCCTCTCTCAATCTGCTCTCTCTTTTTATCATTACTCTTTCTTTTATGCCTTTCCCCTCTTACTTTCCTGTAGGGTAAAATAGATGTCTATACCCACCTGAGTGGCTATAGTATTTCCTCTCTGAGACAACTATGAAGAGAATAAGATTCACTCACCCCCCTTCACTTTTACCCTCTTAACCCCTATTGCAAAAGCTTTTCTTCCATCTTTTATGTGAGATATTTACCCCATTCTACTTCTCCCTTTCCCTTTCTCCTAGTGCATCTCATCCCTTCATATTCAACTCATGCCCCTTGTCTCTCCCTCCCTCTCTCTCTCTCTCTCTCTCTCTCTCTCTCTCTCTCTCTCTCTCTATATATATATATATATATATATATATATTTATATTTTTTATATATATATATATATATATATATATACTCTAACTATCCTAATATTGAGAAAGTTCTTATAAATTATAAGTATAATCTTCCTGTGTAGTAATGTAAACAGCTTAATCTTATTAGGTCTCTTAGGTCCCTTATGTTTTTCCTTTCCTGTTTACATTTTTGTGCTTCTTTTGTCTTATATTTGAAAATCAAATTTTGTATTCAACTATGGCCTTTTCATCAAAAAATGTTCAAAAGTCATCTATTTCATTGAATTTCCACTTTCCTCTGAAGGATTATATTTAATTTAGCTGGGTAGTTGATTCTTGGTTTTAATCCTAATTCCTTTACCCTCTAGAATATTGTATTCCAAGTCCTCCAATCCTATAATTTAGAAGGTGCTAAATTTTGTATTATCCTGACTGTGGCTCCATGATACTTGAATTATTTCTTTCTGGCAACTTGCAATATTTTGTCCTTGACCTGAGAGTTCCAGGATTGGTTATAATTTTTTGGAAGTTTGTATCTTAGAATCTTGTTCAGGAGGTGATTGATAAATTCTTTTAATTTTTATTTTATCCTCTGGTTCTAGAATATCAGGGCAATCTTTCTTGGTAATTTCTTGAAAGATGATATCTATGCCCTTTGTTTTTACCATAGCTTTCAGGTAGTACAATAATATAAAAATTGTTCTTTTGGATCTATTTTCCAGGTCAATAGATTTTCACTTAGTTATTTCACATTGTCTTTTTTCTTTATTTTTTTTTTTGGTTATATTTTATTGTTTCTTGACTTCTCATAAATCATTAGGTTCCATTTGCTTAACTCTTTTTCTTCCATGAGCTTTTTATTCCTCCTTTTCTATTTGGACAATTCTATTTTGGGGAGAATTTTTTTCTTCAGTAATTTTTAGTGCTTTGTAAAAAAAAACATTTTATTCTGTTTTTTAAGATGCTCTTTTCTTGTTCAATTCTAATTTTTTTTTTTGCTTTTTTTTGCTGAGGCAATTGGGGTTAAGTGACTTGCCCAGGGTCACACAGCTAGGGAATGTTAAGTGTCTGAGACCAAATTTGAACTCAGATCCTCCTGACTTCAGGGCTGGTGCTCTAACCACTGCGCCACCCAGCTGCCCCACAATTCTAATTTTTTAATGTATGATTTTCTTCAGTTATCTTTCTTAGCTCCTTTTGTAACTGACCAATTAAATTTTTTTATTCATTGCAGTCTTTTTCCATTTCACCAATTTTGCTTTTCAGTGAATTGATGTCTTTTTCATATCTCTTTTGTAGGGCATCATATCCTCCTTGCAATGATCTCATTTCATTTCCCCATTTTTCTTCTAACTCTCTTTTGAGATTCTTTGTGCAATCTTCCAGGAAAACCTTGTGAAATGGAGACCAGCTCATGTCTGACTTTGCGGCTTCCTCTGGAGTTGCTTTACCTTTATGAACCTCAGGATCTGAGGTCTGCCCTTCTCTCTCTCCATAAAAGCTGTCTATGGTGAGAGTTTTTTTTTTAATTTTTAAAATTTTTTTATTCATTTTTTTAAAGCTTGAGATTTGTTTAAAACAGAGGAGTGGCAGCTGCTTTAATTTGCCCTGGGGCAATTTGGCTGATTGAATTCTGGTGCAGGGCTCTCTGAACTAGGTCCAGTATTCTCAGTGGTTTAAAATCTACCTTTTACAAAAGGCATATTTGCCAAAGCACCTGCCCGCAATCAGGGCAGAATGGCCCAGGAGCCTTGCAGAAACTTCCCAGTGTTTAGAATCTGCCACACTAAGTCCAGCCCGGCTTCCTGCCCTCTCCCGGAGCTGCTGGCTGAGCTTGTCAAACTGACTAACCCCCTACCCATCTGACACAGACCTCCCCCAAAACTCTTTCAGGTAACTTCCTCTGGGAATGTGTTGTAGTCCAAAATATATGGAGGCACTTTGACTCCAGAATCAGTTCAGAGGCTTAATCTGCTGTTGGTTTGAGAGAAGGTCAGAGAAAGTCACAGAGAGTCTGTCTTCATTCCGCCATCTTGGATCTGCCCCCCTAAAGATGTTCTTTACTTTAAATTGTTTTTCTGCCTACTTTGGCAAGCTGTTAATCCTCCAAAACTATCATTTTCTTTCCCCATTTTTTCTCTGAATTCTCTTTTAAGATCCTTTTTGAGTTGTTCCAACAAAGTCTTGTGAGATGATGACCAACTCATATAACCTTTTGGAGCTTTATCTGGATATATTTTGCCTTTAGTGTCCTCAGAGTTTGAGG
Source organism: Myrmecobius fasciatus (assembly GCA_023553655.1). Taxonomy (NCBI): domain Eukaryota; kingdom Metazoa; phylum Chordata; class Mammalia; order Dasyuromorphia; family Myrmecobiidae; genus Myrmecobius; species Myrmecobius fasciatus. The sequence goes on from JAJPUD010002083.1 coordinate 322,402, forward strand.
TCAATTTTTCCCTATCTCCATAAAAACTATTTATGGTCAGAGCTCTTTTTGCTTTTTTGCTAATTTTTAAATGTTGAGGTCTGCTCTTAGGTCAGAGGACATTGTCCCAAGCTTCCTTTACAGATGACAGCAGTTTTACAGTGCTCTGGAGTTGGTGCTGCTGGCTTCCTTCCTGTCCTGGGTGGATGTATCCAAGTTCCATGTTATTCTGGGGTTCAAGGGCTCACTATTCAATTTTTTAATCATTTTGGTTAATGTGATGATCCACTGGCTTCTGAACCAGGTCAGGGTAGCCAAGCTGTATTTTGACTAAGAGCCTCCTATTACATTCCTCCAGCATGGACACCATACCACTTTTGGTCCCTGCACTGAACCATGTTGAGTTTTCTTCTTCCCTCCTCTTTCCTCACTTCCTTTACCTCCCCTTTCCACTCCTGATTGAGATAGACCTTTCCTTAAGTTCTTCCTAAATATCTTCTGGTGGAAATTTGTTATATTCCAAATATTTGTGGGTTCTGTCACTAAATACCATTTGAAGCCTTGTTCTGATGCTGATCTGAGGTTAGTCAGGAAGACCTCTAGCAAAGATCGATCTACTATCAGCCATCTTGGCTCCACCCCTTGATGGCCATATTCTCACCAAAGATTCCAGTTCAGTCTGAAGTGGTATGTGGAAGAACCTTCCCAATATTGAAGAAGTCAGTCAGCTCAATGAATTGAAAAAAAAAACAATAGAGAAAACTTGCTCTGATGAGGGTCAAGTCTAGATGTACTACACTCCAGCAAAATGGAAAATTTTGTGACATTAGGAAAAGAGGAAGGACATTGAGTTTCTGCATTTGTGGAGTAGTGTTAGTTGGCTAATGCCAATTTATTTTGTGACTACTTTCCTCATGAAGATGGTGTTTAACTCTAGGAGAGTAAAGATTAATGGGAGGGGAGTTTTAATTGCTATTCTTGTCTTGACATTTGAAAAAAATGACTGTTAAGGGCTAATTGAGTCTACTAACTGTTAATGAGAAGTAGCACATTGGTAGTGATTTGTGATGTATATTTTTTAAAGAGCGGGATTTTAGGGTGTACTCTGTATCAGATTTATCAAACTGGAGACCAGTATACAATATTTCTGAGTGTGACTCAAAACAGATTAAAATAGAATTGGAAAATATTTAACAAAATAAGTAAAAATATAATAAAAATATAGTTAATATAGCATTTTAAAAGTAAGTCAATATATATAGTCTTCAGATATTTTTATGCATGGATTAGTAGCCCTAGTTTTTGTTTTAGTATTGTTCTACAGTGCTGAAGTAGCAGCTTTTCTTTCAAGATGTATCTGGTTATACTGAGTGTAAGTTTGGGGGATCAATTCAGAAAGGACTTTTTTGAAATTCCAAAGTAAATATGCTAAAATTTTTGCAATACCTTGAGGCACATCTATTATTTCTCATCCACATGAGGTGAGGTAGTGTTTTCTAGTGCATGGAGCTAATAGTCAGAAAGATCAAGGTTCAAACCCCAACTTGACACTTATTGGCTCTATGACCCCCTCTAAGTTATTTGAGCTTTCAAAGGGTTGTGTATGCAAGCAGTTCTTTAATATTATATGTTGTGGAGAAGATTCCAGGCTGATTGATAGTGATACTTTCTTCATCTCTCAGATATTAATGGATTTATAAGTCTAAAATCTATTTATATTACATTGGGTAAAAATTCTAGTGTTGTTGAAAAGTGATTAAGCAAATCCTCAGTTTCTCCTTTTATTTAATCTAACCTTGCCATAGAGAATAATTTATATCTTATTATTGCCCTATACTTATCTGGAATATGTTATTTTTTAAATTAGAAGTTCAAGTATTATCTGCAAACAAGCAAAAACCAAGATGTAATACCTCCCTCCTTCCCTCCTTCCTTCCCTCCTTCCTTCCCTCCTTCCTTCCCTCCTTCCTTCCTTCCTTCCTTCCTTCCTACCTTCCCACCCTCTCCCTCCCTCCTTCCCTTATCATTACTACCCCCACCATCATCACCCCTACTCTTCTACTATTATTATCACTGTTACTGTTATTACTATTGTGGACTTTTTATGTGCCCAAGTCAATCCTGTTTATTTCCCTAGCACTTAGCACAATGTTTAATTCTTGCGAGGTAGCAGTGGGCAGTTTATAAATGTTTACTAATTTATTACTTAAAGGAAGAAGTCATGTTTCCTAATAGACAGGCAGATATGCAAGGAGATTTATCTGTCCAATACCTCTGCTATCTTCTCTAAACTTTTGGGAAACAATTGTAATGACAGGAATGAAAAGAGGAAGAAAAGAAGCATTTATTAAACATGTCCTCCTTGTTAGGAACTATGCTAAGCTTTTTATAAATATTACCTCATTTGATCCGCATAATGATCCTGGAGGTAAATGCTGTTATTATCTCTATTTTACATTTGAGGAAAATGAGACAGAGAAAGATCAAGTGGCTTGCCCAGGATCTCACTGCTAGTAAATGCCTAAGGCTGGATTTAAACTTTGGTCTTCCTAACTCCAGGCCCCCAAATCCAGCTACTGTGCCATATCCTTGTGTATAAGAAACAAATAAGACACATGACATCTTCCTAAGGTATACTCCCTGGCTACAGATTCAGAAAATGTCCCTTTTTTTTAAACTGGCAAGGAGAAATGGAAGATTATCTGACAACAAAAGATATATATATATGTATATATATATATATATATATATATATATATATATATATATACACATATATATATTTAAAACTGTAAGCTCATACAGTTGTTTTCCAGTCCTTTCCAACTTTTAATGACCCTATATGGGGGTTCTTTTGCAAAAATACAGGAGTAGTTTGCTATTTCCTTCCCCCAATGAATTTAGACAAAGAGATATTAGGAAGATATTAATAACTGCCCAGGGCCACACAGCTAATGAGTGTCTGAGGCTGCATTTGAACTCAGGCCTTCCTGACTTCAGGCCTGTTCTCTCCAATAAACCACCTGGCTGCCTATACCCATATAGTTATATAACACTATGTAAAAAGTGAGGTGTTTATGAAGGGGTAGGGGGAAATGGAGTGGCAAGGTGGTTAAGTAATAGCAAGGCAACTTAACAGAAGCAAAGTAGAAGAGTTATCAGAGGTAGGAAATAAGAGATAAATGCCAACATAATAACAATGAACAGGAATAGATTTTATTAGAAAAAGAAAGAGCATTGATCTCAAAGTCAAATTTAAAATTCAATCAAGAAAGAAATCTACATATTTGTCAGCCATGTTAATATTGTTTTAGGTGTATGTGCATATACATTTTATATATGTGTGTGTATGTATGTGTATGTATCTGTGTGTGTGTATATGTGTGTGTGTCTTCAGGGGAAAAAAGAATAAAGTAAAAAAATACAACAAAGAACAAAGAAAACCTGTAAGAAGTAGAGAGGGACAGTTATGAATAGAATATCTTCTATTATCATATATGGTTTTTTAAATGGAAATTTATTGTTACATATTTTGAATTCTCCCTGGTATTATTCTGGGCACATCACAATGTTTAAATTATTTTTCTGTCTTTTTATACTTTTTTTCTTATTTTGAATTTGTTTTAAATAAATAAATACATTAAGACACTATATAAAGAAGATTGTAATAACATAAGGCAGGTCAAAAGAATTGCTTTTAAAATATAGTGTTAATATGGCATACATAAAACATATATATATATGTGTGTGTGTGTATGTGTGTGTGTGTGTGTGTGTGCCTATACATAGACCCATTTCTGTACCCAGGTATATGTATACCTGAGTCTTGCCTTGAAGGAAAATAGGGATTCTAGGAAGTAGCACCAAAAAGTTCCTGGTATTTTTATATCTAGGATTACATGCCGTCTCTTAGAATCCCTGTTTTCTGTTTGTGGCAGCCCTTTTTGTAGTGGCAAGAAACTGGAAACTGAATGGATGCCCATCAATTGGAGAATGGCTGACTACGTTATGGAATGTGAATGTTATGGAATGTTATTGTTCCGTAAGAAACCACCAGCAGGATGATTTCAGAGAGGCTGGGAGAAGTTTACATGACTTGATATTAAGTGCAGTGAGTAGAACCAAGAGAAGACAGTAATAAGAAGATTATTTGATGATCAATTCTGATGGACTTGGCCCTTTTCAATGGCAAGGTGATGCAAGCCAGTTCCATGGTCTTATGATGAGGGGAGCCATCTGCACCCAGAGAGGTTACTGTGGGGACTGAGTGTGGATAACAACATAATATATCCACTCTTTTTGTTGTTGTTTGTTTGAATTTGTTCTGTTTCTTGTTTTTTCCCTTTTTGATATGATTTTCTTGTGCTACATAATTGTGGAAATATGTATACAAGAATCACACATGTTTAACCTATATTGAATTACTTGCTGTTAAAAGAAGTGGGTGGGGAGAAGAGAGGGAGAAAAAAAATGGAACACAGGGTTTTGCAGGGGTGAATGTTGACAATTATCTATCCATATGTTTTAAAAATAAAAAGCTTTAATGAAAATTAGAATCCCTATTTTCCATAGGAGTGGTCAAGCGGCTTCTCTTACATGAAATTTTTTGTTGATCCCTCAGTTGTTAGTGCTTTCTAGCTCTTGAAATTGCTTTACATTGGTTTGTGTTTATATTATTTATGCACATGGAAACAAAAACATGTTTTTAACTTGATTCCCCCAAACACTGTCTAGTCTATCTGATCTTGTTATACTTCATACCTAGCAGTCTTTTCTTTTCTTTCCATCATTCCTTTTTATTGACTGTTCCCCATGCCTAACATGTACCCATTCCCTATCTTTTTTGTCTTTTACAATCTCTATTTTCCTTCAAGTCTTAGCTCAAATATGACCTTCTACTTGCTACTTCCCCCCAAAAAAATCACCTTATTTCTGTTTTGTATATATGTACTTATTTATATGTTGTTTCTCTCCTCAGCCCCTCTCTATACTTATCAGACTACTGTAAACTCTTTGAAAGTAGACTGTTTCTAGTTCATGTTTTTGTAACTTTGTACATAGTAGAAAACAGATACTTAACGAATATTTGTTAAACTGTTTCCCTTCTAGTAAGATTTTAGATTTATATATAGTAAGCATAAATTATAGATGTGACATATATGAAAGTATTAAGTACAAGTTTGGAGGTATCTGTTGACTTTCATATTTTTTGTTTATTGTCTAAAGTCACAGTTGTGCACAGGTACTCCTGATTCCAGACCCAGAACTTGATCCATTGGGCCACATAGCTGCCTATATCCTTCATAGTTAGGGTTAAAATCCATCATTATAACTATATTGAATTTTTTTTGTATTACTTTTCTTTGTGTTGCTTTATATATGATGCCACAACATTGTCTCCTTGCCTGAAAGCAGCATATAAAATTAAACAGATGCACTTAAACATGGGGATGCCCATGAAATCATTGTCCCAGAAGCAATGATGATGTGCAAATAGGATTTCCTCTCTTGTTCAAGTGAGCTTTTTTGCAGCTTTGATTTGGCAGATGTTGGCCATAGCTTAGAGGGACTGTTCTAATTTTGGTATATAATGGGCAGAAATGGAGTAGAAGTGAAAGATCTTATAGCTTTCAGAGATGGAGCTATCCATTAACTAGCAAGCCCTTCAAAAACAATGTCCTTTCCAAGCGGTTTGGCACTTGCAGCTGATTTAACTCATTAGCACCCTTCCCTTTCCATATAGTTCTTAATGGATAAAACATTGATATTGAGACCATTTCTTTCACAGTGGGGTGAGAATTTTTTTTCTAATTGGCTTTTCAGAAAGATGGATTTTTTCCCCCAAGCTTAAAGGAATGGATGATATGAGGGTTGATAGTTTTCTTGAAGGAGCATGCTTTTATTTTCTTTTTCATTCAGTTATATCTTCTATCTCACACAGATAAATGTAATGATGATATTTTCTTTACATAGTCACTCCCTTAAATATTTTTTCAAGTTTCTCTCTTTTTATTTTGGTAATTTTAAATCTTAAACATAAATGAAGCATGTTATATACCTTCTTATGATTTAGTTTCTTGTTATCTTGGAGCTGGTCTTTTTTTTTTGCTTCATTACAAAAGTTGAAATAAATTCATATGCAATTAGTTACCCCTTCAAAATTCATCCCTAACAAAACTGGGGAGAGATTATATTTTCTTTTTGACCCTAATCTCTTTTTTTATTAAAGTTTTTTATTTACAAAACATATGTATGGGTAGTTCTTCAACATTGACCTTTACAAAGCTTTCCGTTACAAATTTTTCCCCCTTAGTCCCCTCCCCTCCCCTAGATTGCAGGAAGTCCACTACATGTTAATTATTTTAAAATACTTGACAAATCAAATATATGTATACATATTTTCACACTTATCATTGTTGTGCAAGAAAAGTCAAATCAACAAGAAAAAAATTCTGAGAAAGGAAACCCAATGCAAGCAAACATCAATTGAGAGCATGAAAATGTTATGTTGTGGTCCACATTTCATATCCCTCTCTTTCGGTGTATATGGCTTTCTTCACTGAACAATTGGAACTGGTTTGAAACATTTCATGGTTGAAGAGAGCCATGTTCATCAGAATTGATCATCATATAGTATTGTTGTTGCTGTGTATAATGATCTCCTGGTTCTTCTCATTTCACTCAGCATCAATTCATGCAAGTCTCTCCAGGCCTCTCTGAAATCATCCTGCTGATCATTTCTTACAGAACAATAATATCACATAACATTCATATACTATAATTTATTCAGCCACTCTCCAATTGATGGGCATCCATTCAGTTTCCAGTTTCTAGGCACTACAAAAAAGGGCTGCCACATTCTTGCACATGTGGGTCCCTTTCCTTCCTTTAAGATCTCTTAAATGTCCTATTCTGCTTTTCTGGAATAGGAAGACACTAATCTTGTGGGCATGTTGTGAAACATTTTTGTTTCCAAAAATAGACTTTACTGATCAACTAGCACCTAACTGTAATGCTCAGGGAGAAACTGAGGCAATATCACACATTGGAGATTAGGTAATACTTTGTTGATGTTAATTGAGAGTTCAGAATCCATGGCTATGGATCGGGACTGCTGGGCCTATTGTCTCAAAGCACACAGTCCATTTAGAGTTTAGACTGGCAAACATGCCAGCCGACTGGATCTCAAGCATAGGATTGGTCATAGGATTCTTTTAGACCTCCAGTGCTCAGAGGGAACAAAGTGCTCACAAGGCAGAAGGAGGGGTGGGAAAGTTCCAGTAAGGACTATCAATTCAATTCTGACAGGTAGGGAGTAAAAAAGGAAGAGTGCTAAGTTTCGAAAAGGAACTGGAAAACAGTAAGTCTGAAGCAAAAAGATAAGGGGTATGTGGAGATGGTCCATCTGGAGGTTTTATGACTCCTTTGGAATGCTAGTCCAATTATTTCTGATAGGAAGTGGGGGGTTGCTATTGAGGGCAGAACAATTAAGGGAAACTGAAACAGAGCAATTGAGGTAAACTGAGACATGGAACTATGGCACAACAACTCTGGCATTTAAAATAATAATTCATTATCTGCTGAAGTTATTTTATGACTTTAGATAGAATTTATCTTTAAAGATAACTTTATCTTTATTGTACTTTAACTTATTCTACTTGTATCTAAAGTTATATATGCAAAAGGTATAATTTTAAAAAGCAGGATAAATACCTACATAATTTTATATATGTTTAAGATTTTGAGAGATAAAGGTACATAAATGAAATGAGCTTGGGTAGTGGTCTCTGAAATTGTGTCTGTGGCATGACCCCAAAGACTATTTTATTAGCAAGTTAGAAGGTAGAAAGATGGGTTGTATCTCACTCTTGCCATCATTGCTAATAACGTCTCTTCTCAAAAACATCTACCTTTCAGCCATTTCAACCAATTCTTCTAAACTCTCTATTGCCATCCATCTTCTTTCAGGCTCTGTCCCTTCCTCTTCCTGTGTTTGGCACAACCTTTTCAAGACAATTATAACTTAATTCTTTCCTGATTCAGCAGAACAAATTTGCAAATGCTTTTGGTAAAATTTAATCTCCTTTCCCTTACCTCAAGTATACCCATCACTTGACACCTAGATAACTTTTTGGTTTTGGCAAGGGTTGTGTTCTAGGGAGATGAAAAGTAATTGTGTTTCCTTGGAAACATATCCATCTCTATATTTTTCTTGGGTGCATTGCAATCCTTCCAGTTATTCTGATTCATAATTTTAATATTATCTTCAGTTCCTCACTTTATTCACCTCTCATATGTAATCAGTTGCTAAATTTTTATACAACTGTCATTCCTTTTGAAGGAAAACTGATTTAATATAACATCTCATTATTTTTCTTTTTAAAGATGCTCTAATATCCACCTTCTCATTCATAGACTTGTTTTTACATTCCTTCTGTATTTTCTCCATAACCTTGTTTTGAGGTTAGATTTATGGAGGCATTTCTTTCTCTCTTATTCTGTTTTTGTTTTTCTGTCTCTCTGTATCTCTTTCTGTTTTTTTGTCTCTATCTCTTTCTTTATATTTATTTGGCTTGATGAGTAAAGTATCTTTTGTTTCCAGTTTCTTTTGAAGGAATTACATGAATTCATCCCTTTTACTCCAAGTATATTTATTTTTCACTGATAATTAAACTAAGCTTTGCAAGGTATTTTATTATGAGGACACAAATATTTGCTTGTTGAAATTTCATATTCAATTTTCCTTTCATTTCCTATAAATAAAGTATATTCTTTCATGATGCTAATTTTTTTTAAAAAAAAATGAAGAATGTACTCTTGTTAGTTTGCAAAATTGTTTGGTATTTGATAATATAGTTCTGAATTTTGACCATGACATTACTTTGTGAATTAAAGATAGGATATCTTTATTTACATCCTATGAATTAGAGTAAACAATAATTTGCCAATGTTCTCTGAGTTTCTGAATAATTTTCTTATATATGAGTCTTTATATATACACATTCACATACATAGATATATACACATACATACATATGTTAATATATATTCATATAAACATATAGTCTCATTCTGTAGCATTTATTCACTATATTACCTTCTTTTTAGATATCTCATCTTGTTTTGTCAGTCTCTCTGGTAGTTTTTTCCATGATAACTTTTTCTTCAGCCTTTTCCTAATTATAATTTCTCATCTCTATTAGTGAGAATTAGTAGAGACCTAGAATTATTAGATCCTTTCCTCTTTCTATGACTGCTACTCTTTCCAGTTGAGAGTATTGTTGTAGTGTATGTCAAATCTATGATCACCCTCCATTAATGGGTGAAGGTGATTAGTGAGAATACATCTGAAGATACTTCATAACTAAGTTTTCCTTCCCTTCTATATTGTAGCTAATATTTGTAATTATTAAATTTAAAAATTTTTAAAGATATTCAAAATACCTAATTTTTTCCCACATAACCTAAGAAGTAGGTGCTATTATTGTCTTTATTTTATAGATGAGAAACTAAGGAACATAGAGATTGACTTTCTCATGATCACCCAGCTAATAACTATCTGAAAGTTGAATCTGAAGTTACATCTTCATGTCAGGTTCAGCACTCTATCCAGTGAATCATCTACATGAGGTAGTATTAGATGAAGCTGGCAAGCCAATAGCTTAGTCTTTTAGTGATCTGCATCATTTTTTCCTATGTTGCTATTTTTTTCACTATTTTATTTGTCACAATCCTTGAGGGTTTCAGGTGGCAAGAGTGGAATGGAATAGAGAGACTTATAACCCATATAAGGCCTAGTTTTGAATTATGAGGACACTTAGGCAGTGGTAACCACAATGTGGTAACAAAAGAAAATAATCTCACTCTCTTTCTCCTCCCCAGTTCCATAAATTTCATTCTAGAAGAATTGCAAGTCCTTATAGAAACCCTATATAACAGTCTGTAGGTAAATCTTCCGGCATCATTTGAATAATATAGAAATTTCCATAGGCTAATTATTGTGATACTTTTATATAGAACACCCTGGGGTATGTAATATAAAGAGTCATAGAGGGCTCCAGCAGTTACTACAAATAAGGTGATTCTGCAGACCTGCTGGGCTCAACAGCATTCACTGCCTTACTGAGCAGATGTTGGTGATTATAAACCCAGAAAGCATCCCTTTGTTCATCCTTTTCTTATAAAGTCTTTTGAAAATTTCCTTTCATAATAGAGTCTACCCCTTGAATAAAAGACTCATAAGTTTTCAGTTCCCTAGAATAAGATTTCAGGGTTGACATTTACATATGCAAAGACAAGGTGGAAAATTTTGTATTCAGTTAGGTTTCAAGAACAGATGGTGATTTTGTAGGGTATCCTCTAAAACTGATTCTGCAGGATATCTCTTCAGGGATGGCCTGAATCAGTCTGCCATTGCAGCAGCTTTTCAGGGTTAAGAAGAATAACCTGGTGAGAGGGAAATAAATAGGGAGGTTTCTCCCCAAATAAGTACAACTGCTTTCCATTGTCCCAGTTCCAGCCCAGCTGGGGATTTTTCAAAAGTCAGCAAATACAGAAAAAAACAGTTACTTATTGACTGGAATGCTCTAAAAGTACTGGAATAAAGATTTTTCTAGTTTCCCATTTCATGATTTCCTGTAAAATTAAGGCTACAAAATCTCAACTCCCAACCTCAACTGTGACAGATGTGTTTCAGCCTTTGTGTAATCTTACATGGTTCTGGTATTACAGAACCCTGTGCTTTTATAGGCAATCCTTCATCTTCTTTACCTTCCCATTACTCTGCTTTCCTAGTGGATTTTTCTACCATTTCTCCATGTATTGATTCTTCAGCATCTCAATGCGTTTATATAACTTCCTTAAGGCTTGGTTAAGCTTGTTAAGCACAACTGATAGAAGCAGTCTTAGGATCTCTACTGTCTATAGAGCTGCCTGATTTCCATTTCCTGATCTTCTTACTATATTGCCATTTTTGTTACTTAATGGAGAGACACCTCCACTTTTTTCTAGTTTGTGATTTGAAGTTAGGGAAGTTAATACCATCTGAGGATATACACTCTTAATCTTTCCTTGGAGCAAAAAAAATCATTCAAGTAACAAAATAAAGTTAGTAGTACATATTGTATATCCCTTTCTGCTTCCATCCTACCTGATCTGGATTTTCTGAATAGAATCTTTTATTTTCATTGTTTGGGGGAGGGGAAAGTTAACACTTTCCTTTAGTTTAACCATGCAACTTTTTGGAAGTTTAAAAGTTAAACCTTCATCTAGTAGTTTAAAAGTTCTCTAGTGATAACTAAACAGTATCTATGGGTAAACGGTTCTTTGATATTGCTTTCTCTTTCTTAATTTATTGGGAATCTTAGTTCACTAGTCTAATTAGTATTTTTATTTTTTTAATGAAAGCCACCTGATTGTATGCAACCAAGAAACTCAAAGGAGGTCCTAGATGACTATTACAAGTAAGGGAGTATCACAGATTTGTTGGGTTGGAGCACTGTACTACAAAGTAGAGTAGGAATTGAACACTATAAACTGAGAGCTTCTTTGTTTTCCTTCAACAAATCCCACATATATGGAACACTCATTAACTCTGTCATCTTGATAAAAATCCTTGCTCTTAAATTTTACAAACCAGTTCCCATTTTAGACTTGTCTTACCTTGGTGGTTTTCTTCCCTTACTTGTTAAGGAGATCAACTGTTGGAAGTGTTTTCTAGATACTTTTCATTTCCTTTGATATCAAGTTACTTGCATTGGTTAAGCTTCCTTAGCAAAGGGTGAGATTATGCATTGATTTTTTATTATACATTTCCCATTTCAATGCATTTGTTTGGTTAAATATGTCAGGTTGGAGCTGCCTCATTTGCATGCAATATTTTCTCACTGTTACTCATTCTTCCAACTTAATATTGATTTTGATCTTTGATCTAACAAGTTGATGGTCTGATTGCACACAGAGAAGATGATTCATATAACTTCTATCTCAGTAATCAGTTCTTTCTTAACTGTTAAAATATAATCAATTTTAGTGCGTTTTTTTAGTGTGATTTTGTTTGCCAACATATATTTTTCTCTACAATGTCTTTATGAAATTTGTTCTGTTCTCTTATTTGCATTTAAAAATACTTCATTGACCCTCTTTTTTCTTTTCTTTTTTTTTGGCAATCACTGTGTCTAGCTCCACTCTTTCACAGTAACCTGCCACTCCAATGAAATAAGGAAAACACAATCCTTATAACAATTAAGTGTAGTGGAGCAAAACAAATCTACACATTTGTCATGTCCTAAAACAGATGTCTTCTTCTGCACATGATATTTTTAAAAACTACTGATAAATCAACCAATCACCAAACATTTATTAAACACTAGGTACTGTATAAAGTCATGGAATAACAAAATAAAAAAATGAAACTGTCCTTGTTCTCAATATGTTTGCATTTTTTTTGAGGAAAGATTTCTATATATGTGCATATCATATATATATGCATATATATAATCACACAAATGAATGTGTTTTTAAATTCATTTATTCTGACTATTCATATATATTAATTGTCAGAATAAATGCTAAGTGAATATAAAATAGTTTAGGAAAGAAAGGTACCAGTAACAGATTTCAGGAAAAGCATATCATGATCACTAATATAGGAAATGATTATAGCCCAATGAAGTGATGCCTCTTGAGCCTTTAAAATCACAGTAAAATGAACTATCTCAACTCTTTTTCCTTTCTTTCTTTCTTTCTTTCTTTCTTTCTTTCTTTCTTTCTTTCTTTCTTTCTTTCTTTCTTTCTTTCTTTCTTTCTTTCTTTTTTGACTG
>JAJPUD010002083.1:335301-355680 GCA_023553655.1 Myrmecobius fasciatus
TTTTTTTAAGTCTCTGGACAAGGAAGGTGCATTTATAGGACTGGTGTTTAAGTTAATGTTAATGGACCTCTTAAGACTGTGATTCTCAGCACAATGTGACCTTTTCACCACTCTGAAACTGACCCCTTGGAAGCTTGAAAACAAGTACTATTTTGAGTTCTTCTTTGTTCCATGGGTTGATAGGGCTAAAGAATTGATCATCAAGTATTTAGACTATGGGTCATAAACCTCTCCATATTGAACTAGACTCATCCCTGGAAAACAGACAATGTTTTTTCCTAGCACCTTATTTGGAGCATTTCCAGTATGGTACCTTCTAGAAATTACACTCTGCTGCCCTAACTTCAAAAACCAAGTCTATATTCCATACTATAATGAAACATCAATTTTCTTATTCATTTTTGTCCTTATCCCCTCTGTGCTCAATATACTACATGGATGTGGTCCTGTTTGTAATAAAGTCAGAAAGAATATATGGAATTAATTATGTATGAAAAAAGAGACAAGAGGTGCAAAAATTTGAAGGTACTGGAGGAGGATTCTGGGAAGATGGAGAAGTAGGTCAGAAAATTCCAAACTCTCTAGATTTCCCCCATGAACAAAACAAAATCAAGCCTCAGGATAAACACAGATCAGTAAAAAAACAAAGATGACTTGGGACAGAACGGGGTGACCCCAGGAAAATTTGATTTATAAGAGCCAACATCAAAGATTAATTTTAAGGCAATGTTAATTCAACAGGGACAAATTGTTTAAGCTTTTTTACATGGAAATGTAAACACATGTTTAAGATTGATGATAGTAATTGAGTAGTTCAAAAGAAAGCCTGGGGTAGAGCTGAGTATGATTTGACTATAAAAAGCAAAACTGTCTAGGAAATGGTAAAAATAGTAATTATACTATACAAATAAGCAGTAGATGAAGAAATGATACAGAGGCATTAGATGGAGGAGGAGGGCTGGCAATTTGGGAATTGGGAATTAACACATTGGGAATGGGTTAAATAAGGAACAATACATAAATATACCACGAAACACCTAACATTCTCCAAAATCTATAAATAAGGGTGGGGGGAGGGAATAGGATAAGGTGGGATATAAAAAGTTATACAGATTTATGGCAGTGAGACAAATTGTGTAGATTAAAAGGAAAGGGGTAAAGAGGGAGGGAAAGGGTGGAGGGAGAAGATAAGGGAAGGATCCATGCATGGAGGGGGGGTTGAAATTAAATAATATCAAAAAAAGTTAAGGAGTAGATTTAAAGTCGAAGAGTTAGCAGAGGTAGGAAATAAAAGATATTCACTACCAGTATAACAAGGATCAAGAGTAGAATTTATTAAATTCTATAAAAAAGTAGGGCTAGTAATCATTGATGTTGGACAAAATCAAACTTTGTTTCAATCAAAAATTCAAGATTCAATCAAAAGAGAAACCTACATTATATGTCAGCCACAAAAAACATTAGAAACTCTCTGCTGCCACGTTTTTCATTTATAAAGTATTCTTGCAGAACTAGATAAATCTAATGAAAAAATAAATAACAAAGAAGTTAAGGAGACAAATAGAATCTTAGATCAACTGAATATGATGGATATCTGGAAAGAAATGAATGCAAGAGGAAATATCCTTTTTGTCTCAGTGATAAGATGGTACCTTTGCAAAAATTGATCATATATTAGGATATAAAACCTTTATAGTTAAATGCAGAAAACCAGAAATGTTAAATGCATCTTTTTCAGATCATAATGGTAACAAACATTATTTTTAATAAGGGATCATGGAAACATACATTAAAGATCAATTAGACAATAAACAATCTAATCTTCAATTCTTAAGAAACAATGGTTTAAAGAACAGGTTATAGAAACAATAATCTTATTTTTTAAAAATGATCATAACTAGACAACATAACAAAAAGCCATAATATGCTATAAAAGTGGTAAATTTTTTTTTATCTCTAAATGCTTACATCAGTAAGTCAGAAAAAGGGAAGATCAATGAATTAGATATTCAATGAGGAAAAAAACCATAAAAGAACAAATTAAAAATCTTCAGTTAACATTAAATTAAAAATCCTAAAGATTAAAGGTGAAATTAATAAAGTTGAGTTTAGAAAACTATTGAATTAATAAATAAAACTATGAATCAGTTTTATAAAAAAGACCAATAAAAAAGAGAAGCCATTAACTGATGATTAAATTGAATGATTAAAAAGAGAAGAAAACCAAATCACTAATGTTAAAATGATAAGATGAATATTTCACTAAATGATGAAATCAAAGCAATTATTAAG
Organism: Myrmecobius fasciatus; assembly: GCA_023553655.1. NCBI lineage: Eukaryota > Metazoa > Chordata > Mammalia > Dasyuromorphia > Myrmecobiidae > Myrmecobius > Myrmecobius fasciatus. The sequence goes on from JAJPUD010002083.1 coordinate 337,594, forward strand.
TTATTTTGCTTAATTATAAACCAATGAATTTATGAAATAAGTAAAATGAAAGAATCCTTTTAAAAAACTGTTTTGATTAAAATAAAAGGAATTAGAGCACCTAAATAAACCTGCATTAGAAAAAAAAAATGAACAGGCTATAAATGACCTTCCTAAGGAAAGAGCAAACAAACAAAAGACTCCCCAAAACACCAGAACCAGATGTATTTAAAAGTGAGCTCTATCAAACTTTTATTCTTTATATCATACCAAAATTATTCCAATATTATTTGGAGTAATAGGCAAAGAAAGAGTCCTATTAAACTATTTTATTAAGAAAATATGGTTGTGATACTAAACCAAGAAGAGGTAAAACAGAGAAAGACAATAGCAGGACAATTTCACTAAATAAAGTATTATCTAGGAGACTATAACAACATGTTACAAAGATTATACATTGACCAAGTGGGATTTATACCATAAAAGCAGGGATGGTTTAACGTTAGAAAAACTATTGACATAATTGATTATATCAATAATAAAAGTTACAAAAATGATTTTATCAATAAATGAACATATATATATATATGTATTTATATAATGGCAGCCTTCTTCAGTATGGGGTGGGGCCAGAGGAAGGAAGAGAATTCAGAACTTAAAGTATAACAAAGCATAAACAAAATTTCATTAAAAAATAAAATCTTATTGAGAGTGACCTACATAATGTGAAGGATCCTCTTCATGAAAATGTGAAAAAGGAACAAAACTTTCATATATTATTTTCTACATCCATGTATGTCCTCACTGTTTCCTTTGATGAATTTTCATCTAGGTCATGCCCACTAAGCTCTGCCTTTTCTCTTCTCCCTCTATAGTTTTCCATTTGATTATCTTGGTTTCTACAGATTTAGTTATTATCTTCATATAGGTCATTTTCAGATATAGTCATACAACCTTTTTCTCTCTCCAGACTTTTAGTTTCACATTGCCAATTATTAGTCATCTATAACTGAGTATTCTAAGACACTTCAAACTTAATATGTGAAAAACTGATTGTTATCTTTTCTTCCATTCTCTACTGTCTTCCAAACTTTTCTATTTTCTCCTAGTCACCCAGATTTGAAACATAGATGTTAACCTTGACTCATTATCCTTTTTCACTCTAATCATGTTGCTGAATTCTGTTAATCCTATCTTCCTAACATCTCATATATATGGCCCTTTCTTACTATGACACTTCTACCACTTTGGTACAGGCCCTTATCAGTTCTGTCCTGGACTATTGCAATAGGCTTTTGGTTCTCTCTTTCAACTCTAGTCCTCTCCTCAACTATCAAAATAATCTTCCTAAAACTAAGGCCATATCATTTCACTTCCTTATTCAATAAAATCCAGTGGACTATCTATAAAACCTCTTTTTAGATCTTAAACTTCTTCACAAACTATTCTTTTCATATTTTCCCAGTTTTCTTTCACTTAAAATCTCCAATTTATTTTATATAAATCTTGTTTACATAGTTATTTGCATGCTGCCTCCCCCACTAGATAATAAGTTCATTGAAAGCAGAAGCTGTCTTTTGCCTTTCTTTGTCCCCATTATTTAGTGCAATGCCTAGCAAATAGGAGATGTTTAATAAATGCTGTCAACTTAACTGTCAATTTCCTTAAAACTATAGACTATGCATTATCCCTTTGGGTATATTATTCACTGCCAAAAACAGACATTTTATTTGGTGTAGCATAATGGGATCCTAAAACCTTTCTTCCACAAAAATCTAAAATCCCTATATAAACTCAGATAGAGATATATTCTCAGAATATTGATTCTCAGAACATAACTACCAGTCAAGGTATCAAAAGGGAATAATATTATTGTCAAAGATGTCTTGGATTATTATGAAATATCCCCTTTATAGTGGGAGTATATATATATATGTATATATATATATATACATAGAGAGAGAGAGAGAGAGACAGAGAGACAGAGAGAGAGAGAGAGAGACAGAGAGAGAGAGAGAGACAGAGAGAGACAGAGACAGAGACACAGAGAGATAGACAGAGACAGATAGATATAGAAGAGGGAATTTTCATTAATGGTTCAAAACTCTCTTTGAACTCCTACTTAGAGACTTCATTTTGCTATTGTTTTTAAGTTCTATAATATTACAATTCTTCATGAATAAGATCCATGAATAAAGAGACTAGCATATTTATCCAACTATTCTCATAGCAAAAGTAAAAAGGATGAAGAATTTTGACAAATTATGACATGCTATTTTTTGTGGGTGTAGCATAATCCACAAGTATATCCAGATTTTATGCATGTGTATGTCTTTATACATAATATACATAATAGGTGGGTTACATAAGGAGACCTACCACTTCTTGTATGAGAGCTTGCTAAGCCCTTTTCAGGGCTGCTCATCTACCTTTGGTGTCCACCTTACCTTAACTCTCATGGCTCCATGAAACTATAGCATGGTAATGCCCACACCCTGGTAAAACAGTCTTGGGCGATTGGCTAAACCAGGTTGTGGATAACAGAAGGCATCAAATTCATTGCTGAATTAGGTGATATTTACCCCAACCATGTGGGGACTCCCCTAGGTAGAATGAATGGATGAGGCCAATTTGTGTCAGTGCTTATAAAGACAACTGAAGCAGGAGCTGCAGAATATTTAAGATTTGGTTAGACATAAAAGGTTATTTCGTGATCTAGACAACAGATTTCCTAAAGTATTGTCTAAGTTTTATTAGCTTTTTAGCTGCCCTAGCACACTGTTGGACTTGTATTTTATGACCAGCTAATTTTATGACTAGTTTTTTTTTTCCTCTCCATATATTCCTGCAGGTCTCCTCACCCATTATTTGTATGATTGATATGTTGAAAGTAAACACATTTGACATATTTTATACATGTGTTGAATCCATTTTTTTGTGACAACTTAACAAGATCTTCCTGAATCCTGATTATGCCCTCCAGTATTATAAAATCTTCTTCTCAACTTTTTGCCACTTGCAAATTTGATAAACATTACTTCTGAAGAAATTTATCCAATTCATTTCAGGCAACATTTAAAAAGCATTAATGATACAGAACTTCCTGCCAGAGAGAGAGATCAGAATGCATAAGATTTAAAGGTTTTTAAAGAATCTCCAAGGGGATATAATAAAGCATGATAAATGCATTAGAGAAATACTAATATTATCCTATAGAAATTATGAGGGTGGAAAGTAATTATTTTAGGGGGACTGTCAAGGAAATCTTCAAGGAAAGGTTTTAATCTTCATGGCGTTTGAACTAATTCTTGAAAAATAAGCAGGATTTCAGTAAATGGAAATAGGGAGAATTTGGGACATGGGAAATGGAATGAATAAAGGCAGGAAATATGGTGGGATATGTTAGCAAAATAGTAAATAGTTCAGGCTCAATCTTTCAGTTCAGGAAGTAGAAATACACAATATGGTTTCAAAACTGGGAAGGCCTGTGACCTTTTTCAATTTAATTCTTGCTGTATATTTATATTCAGGAAGATGTTCCATTTTTAATTTGTGTCCTCCACAAAGCTGTGTAGCCTGAGTCATTGAGGTTATTGATAACACAATCCCAATATCATTAAACATTTTTATTTTATATTTTTGCTAATTTTATTCTGTTCTTATGCCTTTAAAATAGACTAACAATCATTGTTTCCATGACATTGATCTAATTATAGATTTAGTGAATTATATGGGATAAAAAAATCTTTGAAAATTCCTTAATTTAGATGTTATGTGAAAGTACATTTGTTACAATAGGATTTAGCACAAAAGGACAATTTCTTCCCTCTGTTCCTTATGAATCTGATGAATAAACTTTGGATGTGTGTGAAATATATATATACATATATATATATATATATATATGTATATATATATGCATATATATAGAGAAAGACAGAGACAGAGAGACAGATACATACACATACACACACACATATATATAGAGAGAGACAGAGACAGAGACAGAGAGAGAAAGACAGAGGGAGAGAGAGATACAGAGAAAGAAGCAGAGACACAGGGAGAGAGAGAGAGAGAGAGAGAGAGAGAGAGAGAGAGAGAGAGAGAGAGAGAGGGGAGAGAAAGGGAAGGAGGGAAAGAGAGAGGGAGGGAAGGAGAGAGGAAGGGAAAGAGGGAGGGAGGGAAGGAGGGAGGGAGAGAATTCATATTAAGTCTTTTCCAGTAATAATCAAATTTTACTTTGTATTGAATGCTTGGCAGAGATGGATAGATAATTGTTTAGATTCAAATGATAAATGCCCCATTTTTGAAACACTGTTTGAGGATATAAGGGTCCAACTCTGTGGCTCACCAGTTAAATTCTTTCTTCCTACTGCTGAAATAAATTCTGAATTTTTGTAGTGAAGGATGTAAGATTCAAACACAGCAACCAACTGTGGTAGCAGAAGAAAGGGCAATGAGAGCATAAAGGAAAGAGTTACACTAGGATAACCTAAGGGAAGACAATGGTATAAGAATTGGCAATGGATATGCACTTATAGATGCATTCTATATTCTTAGTTTAAACTAGTAGACTCAGAACAGACCACACACTGTGGAGAACTGACTGGGGAAATCAGAGAGAGCAGAATGAAGGCTTCACCACAGTCTTAGAATATACTCAGGGTCAGATCCCAAGGGCAGGTTGAAAATAAAATGAACATATATTTTTAATTCATCTTCTTCCTGAAGTATAGTCAGTGAAATGATGTAGACAGGTCCTGAGTGGGTAAGGAACCAGGTAGTGGTGGGCACTGATGACTGGATGTGAAATGAATTAAGATGAATAACTTAAGGAATTGTGCCACTTGAGTAAGATTAAATTGGAAAATTCTCAGGAACAAGGACTAAGATACTATATTCCTCCCAGCCAGAGAAGGGAACACATTGATAAGTTAATTGAGATAATGTGGGTCAGGCCTTTGATCAAAGCACCTATTTGTCCTACATGAATAATCACCGGTAATTATGCCTTTTATGATTGCTTACCTATAGTAATTGGCTGTCAGAAACACTTTTTTCTTATTCAGGCAATACAAAAGTGCTTTTCTAAGTCCAACTCCAGTGGTTTTGTTAGAGTAGTTAACCCTATTATTTTTCCTTATTTCCTAGACTACTACCAGGTCTCTTAGTACTAGAATCATTGTCTCTCCCTGCTCTAGGCTGTGGTGTCCTTTCCAGCTGGCTGCCTTGGGATCTCTAACATCTCTAGATATCACCTCCTCTTTTCCATCTATTTGCCCATAGGTGAGTGAACAGATAGTATCTTTCTGGGTCATCAGTATAAAGGAATCCTATCCTTTCAAGCTGGGGTTCCATTTTTTTCCTGGTTTACATCAAAAGTAACTGCAAGAATAGATCACAAGTATATAGCCCTAAAGAACAGCATTGTGTCAGAACTTCATAGACTGCCTGCTTGCCCTATGTTCTCCTTTGTGACAGCTCTGAAAACATTATATACACAATGAACATCACAGATATAACTCTGGCTTATTGATAATGATTTTCTATTTGGTATTAAAAAAGTTTTACTTGTTAAAGAATCTAGATCAATAGCTTTCATAGATCACATTTGGAAAAAAAGTTTTATGAAATTTCTAGTAGTTCACAGTTTTCACCAGCTTTCTTTTCAGACTGAACAATCTTATATGCAATTTTCAGTGTGCAAATAGCACACATATACACATGCACAAACCAAAGAACATCAATACACTTCTCCAGGTGAGCACAGAATGTGGTAGGGACAGAAGAAGCCTTCCGATGGTGAAGTACATAAGTGTTCAGTTTGGTTAAGACCCAGAATAGCAAGTTGTTATTTGATGAGGAAATCAAAGTAGGATGTAGAGGAAAGAGAGGGTAGTTAAATTTGGAGCAAGATATTCTCCATTAGGACAGGATTTCTTATACTTTTTCCAATTGAGATCCCTATTATCAAGAGTTTTAGCTTAGAGAAATGTAAATTTTATGTGACCCTAGAAATGTAGGTATATAAAATATATGTGAAAATCAAAGATTTACTGATAATAAATGATAATTGCTGATAATAAATCAAAATTTCGTGACCTCCACATTCATTTAGAAGACTCCATCTAGGATTGCAACCCACAGTTTAAGAGGCTGGGCCTTAGGAGATCAACCTTGTGTAACCACAGGATGACAAAAGAGCATTGGACTCCTGAACCAAAGAATGTTAAATTGGATCAGGAATACCAAAAGAGGAAGTGGGAAGACTTCACTAATTGAAAAAAAAAGACTTTGAACTCTTTTTGCATTAAATAACATCATATCTCTCTCTATGTCTTTCTTTGGTCATTCTCTCAGAGAAAGAAATAGAACTATTAACATTTAACATCTAGCATTGTACATTCATATGAAGTGTGAAATCAGTGTTCTAAATTTAGAGACTTGAGATGGAGTAGATCTGCCTTTAAGTGCTGCCTCTCTGTATTCCTGTGTGTATGTGTGTATTCATGGGTTTTGGAATTGGGGGAAGGCAACCAGGCCACTGATTTCACCACAGTAGGGACTTGTATTGTGGAAATTTCTTTGTAATTTATTATTTCATTATTTCATAAAGCATTAAGAAATTAAGGGAATTGCCCATGGTCATTCAAATCATATATGTTAGAGAAAGGCAGGGATATAACCCAGATCTTGACTCTGAGGCCAGTCTCCTATTGTTATATCAATTTTCTTGTTATATCAATATTAATACAGAAATATATGTAACTATATTAGCAGACATTATTCTTAGAATCAGAGATATAAATTTGGAAAAAATTTAGATGTCATGTAAAACAAACTCATTTTAAAGATGAGCAAACTGAGGTCAGGAAAGATTAAATGACTTGCAGTATAGGTCATATAAGTAGTAACATGTGCATGTTCAAACTTCATATATGTGTATACATGTAATATATATGTAAATATATATTTGTATGTACACTTTATATCTTTCATCCACATTCATTCTTCTCTATTGTATATTTGACTGACTTCTTTTGAAACTTCAAATCCATCAATTCATAAATCTTTTCAGAATCTTAGTTTCTTTTTCCTCTTTGCACTATCCCCTCTGACAAAATGAAAAGAAAATATTTTTGTTAACTGGATTCCAATTTTAGATCTGTCTATCTATGTATTTATGTATCTATTTTCTTTCTCTTCTTACTCTAAACCCATTATTTCCCCCTTAAAACATCTTTCTGGAGGAAGATAATATGCTTACATTGGAAGAATATTAAATTAGTTTCTTAAGATCAGTTAGGTGGTAACTGGATAGTGTACCAGACCTGGAGTAAGAAAGGCTCATTTCTTGGGCTCAAATCCAGCCTCAGACACTTACTATCTATATGCCCCTGAGCAAATCACTTAAACCTGTTTACCTCAGTTTCCTCATCTGTAAAATGAACTGGAGAAGGAAATGACAAATCATTTTATTATCTTTGATAAGAAACTCCAAATAGGGTCACAGAAAGTTGGGTATAAGTAAAGTCACATAATGAAAAGCACAACTAGAAATATGATGTGTATTTTACCTATTTCCCTAATCTTGATATCATAAGGCCTACATTTATATTTTATTCATCTATTTAAAAGATATTTGAACCCCAACAGAATAATCTTTTTTTTGGGGGGGTGATAAATTCTACTACTATCTAATGTAATTGGTAAATAAGTAATAAAAATAACGTACTTAATTTCTAGTCTTAGTTAACTTCTTTAGGTTGGATAGTCCTCCTTTATATCCCTAAAGAGATTGTTTTCTCCTGAAATTTATCATTCATATCTAGCTCAATATACACAATTCTGTTTTTATTTCATATGTAGTTTTACAAAGTATGTGACAAGTCTAATTTTTATGTCCATAACAAGCACCTGTCTTTTTGGTGGGTGGTGGTATGTGGTCAGCAAACTGTTCATCATTCAGAGCTCTAAATTTGCCCCTGGCAAGGAGCTGTCTCCATTTTATAACATGGTGATCTATGAGCTATGACTCTCCTTTGTATATTGTAATAAACAAAACTGAGATGGCTGGGAATGTTTCTCTAGTGAATCGGTAGTCTGTTTAACATCCTGTGTTTCTGAATCTGACAGTGTGAGAAGCCTATAAATACTCAGGTTTTATTTTCAGGGCTGAACGTCAGGATATCCTTTTGGGATCTTTCTTTGCAAATGGAAACTTTGCAATCTTTTCAGAAACCTCAAAAATTGCCCATGAACAATAAAATCTTCCTTGCCTCTCCTGGCCACAATATAAAATACATCACACTGATCCCCTATCCCTTTTTAATAATCTGTTCATTTGGACTAAAATTCTATTTTCACCTCTAATTTCAATTCTTTTATAGGAACATTTAGAAAGTAATGAATGTACTTGTTCCATTAAAGAAGCAGAAAATAGATTTGATATCTCTCTCTTACCTCCATCTGCAGGGCATATATTTTTATATAATTTGCCAAATAATGATCAGTTTGCTCTAAATAATTTACACTCTCTTGTCAACTTCCCTTTTCAACAAAGGCATGAATTTGTGAAACATCTGGTTTGGCTTACAGCCTCTGTCCATGGAACAGTGTTTTTCTCAGTGTTTCTCATGGGGATAAAACTTACACTTAAAACTTGGCTTCATTACTACCATTGTCCAATCAATTAAACTCACCACCTCAGAGAAACCCTTGGGAAAAACATTGGCTTTGGCATCATTGTCAAAATGAATTTCAGATTTTGTTCTTGACATATTTTTAAATCAAGAAGTATTGCAAATCCTGGTCAGAATCAGATTTTTTATGCTCAACCACATCATTATTATCTCTCTGGGTTTCTATGAATTCATATGTGCAATAATCAGGGAAATAATATTCATTTTTCAAAATCAAGCTTTATATTTCCAATCAATAAGCATATTTTCAGTGTGTACTAATTTTATTTTTTTATTAAAGCTTTTTATTTGTGTAACATGTGTATGGATAGTTCCCCAGCATTGATCTTTACAAAGCTCTCCATTACAAATTTTACCCCCAGTCCCCTCCCCTCCCCTAGATGGCAGGAAGTCCACCACATGTTAATAATGTAATAATAGTTGACAAGTTGTGCAAGAAAAATCCTATCTACAAGAAAAAAAAGAAAACCAGAGAAAAGCAACACAGTGCAAGCAAACATCAATAGAGATCATGAAAATGTTATGTTGTGGTCCATATTTCATATCCCTCTCTCTGGGTGTATATGGTTTTATTCAGTGAACAATTGGAACTGGTTTGAGACAATTCTTCGTTGCAGAGAGCCATGTCCATCAGAATTGATCATCATGTAATATTGTTGTTGCCATGTATAATGATCTCCTGGTTCTGCTCGTTTCACTCAGCATCAGTTCATGCAAGTCTCTCCAGGCCTCTTTGCAATCGTCCTGCGGGTCATTTCTTACAGAGCAATAATATTCCATAACATTCATATACCATAATTTATTCAGCCACTCTCCAATTGATGGACATCCATTCACTTTTCAGTTTCTAGCCACTACAAAAAGGGCTGCCACAAACATTTTTGCACATGTGGGTCCCTTTCTCTCCTCTAAGATCTCTTTGGGATATAGGCCCAGTAGAAACACTGCTAGGTCAAAGGGTATGCACAATTTGATACTTTTTGAGCATAGCTCCAAATTGCTCTCCAGAATGGTTGGATCCATTCACAGTTCCACCAACAATGTATTAGTGTCCCAGTTTTCCCACATCCCCTCCAACATTCATTGTTATCTTTTCCTGTCATTTTAGCCAATCTGACAGGTGTGTAGTGGTACCTCAGAGTTGTCTTAATTTGCATTTCTCTGATCAATAGTGATTTGGAGCAACTTTTCATATGACTAGAGATGGTTTTAATTTCATCATCTGAAAATTGTCTGTTCATATCCCTTGACCATTTATCTATTGAAGAGTGGCTTGAATTCTTATAAATATGAGACAATTCTCTATATATCTTAGAGATGAGACCTTTATCAGAACCCTTAAATGTAAAGATGATTTCCCAACTTGATGCTTCCCTCCTAATCTTGTCTGCATTAGTTTTATTTGTACAGAAACTTTTTAACTTAATATAATCAAAATTATCCATCTGGTGTTCAATTAGGAGTTCCAGATCTTCTTTGGACATAAATTTATTCCACCTCCACATGTCTGAGAGGTAAAGTATATTACATTCCTCTAACTTGCTTACAAAATCACTCTTTATATCTAGATCTTGAACCCATTTAGATCTTATCTTGGTATGTGGTGTTAGGTATGGATCAAGCCCTAATTTCTTCCACACTAGTTTCCAATTTTCCCAGCAGTTTTTGATGAATAGTGAGTACTTATCCCAAAAGCTGGAGTCTTTCGGTTTATCAAACACTAAATTGTTACGGTTATTGCCTAGATTGTCCTGATAACCTATCCTGTGCCACTAATCGACTGCTCTATTTCTTAGCCAGTACCAAATAGTTTTGATGACCGCTGCTTTATAATATAGTTTTAGATCTGGTACAGCAAGGCCACCTTCATCTGCCTTTTTTTTTCATTAATCCCCTTGAAATCCTTGACCTTTTGTTCTTCCAAATGAACTTTGCTACTATTTTTTCTAGATCTACAAAATAATTTCTTGGGAGTTTGATTGGTATGGCACTAAATAAGTAGTGTGTACTAATTTTAAATACATATATGCCAGTCACTGTGGTAAGCTTTTGTCTTTCTTTGAAAATCTTTTTATGTCATGGAACCTGGCACAATGATTTTCACAAAGTAAGCACTTGATAAACATGTATAGAATGAATGAATAAATGAATAATTTTACCTGCATAACTCTTTTCTTGGTCTATGGTTACATTCCATGCATTTCTTTAGAGTTATCCTCTTCAGTAGATAAAACAAATTAATAAATTTGAAAGTGAAATTTGTATGAACATTTTAAAAAGTAAATTAAGTTTACTAAAATTTCTTAGACTAAGTAGATCTAGAGCCTATTTAGGAGTCAGCTTTTTAGGAAAATAAGTTAACTTTAAGGAGTGAAGCAATTTATCTATTTGATATTGTGTATATATCTTAAAATCATGGAATTTGAAAGTTGGAAGGAACCTTAGAGATCAGTCCTTATTTACTGAGGGAAATTGAGTTTCAGAAAGATTATATAATTCATACAACATCTCACAGCTAAGCTGGGGGGGGGAATGAAATTATAATATAGTTTTTTGACTTCCAGAGCAGCATTCTTTCTATTACATGCATAATTGAGTCCTGTATCTCAAACAACTTCCATTGAGTCTTCCATAGCTATTTCCTACAAGAAAAATGATATATAAAAGTTCTCAGAAAGTTTTCATGAAATTTTTGTAATTTAATGTTTTGATGAATTCTTTCCAGTCTTAGACACTGTTACTCCTCAGGAACTGACGTTTGCTTAGTCTTTCAAACAAAATAATTGACCAGTGCTGAAATTGTTGCTTGCTATCAGCATCAAGTAGTAGTAGCTAAACACTAGCAATGACACATAGCATCAGCTGTGCAAATGGAAAGAGATAGAAGGGGATTCTATAATGTTTTTATTTCAGTTATGGTCTTGGCAATCTGTAAAACCTTGACATTATGTTTATTTTTAATTATGATGCCAAGCTTTCCTTTTTCAGTGGACTTTGGCTAGGTAACTATGTAATCTTAGGTGAGACTTACTACTTTCCTTGTAAGCTTTAAAATAACATTCCCTACATTATCCCCTTGTCAAAGTTTCCATCATATACATCATGCATTTACTCAATGTCTCCTTGTTAAATTTTTTGCATATCTTATATTAAGACATGCCCTTGGTTGGCAATGTCAAAATATCACAACTTGGCGCCAAGAACATTAATTCAGTGCAGCTATTCAAAGCCATTTTATAATTCAGTGATCCCTCAATATTAAAGGGCAGGATGGGGTAGGAAGGATATGGTGCCTGATTTAGTTCTCTTTTTATCTAGCTTGTGGCTTGTCTCACAAACACAAAATTTAAAGCTTTGAAACCACCCATGGAAGAATATTTACAATGTACAGATGTTAGAATTTTGATTTATAGTATGGACCTTTATGAATTTTTTTTCTGTTCAGAAACAGGCAGAGCAATTAGTTCCAATTGCAATCCAATGATTACTGTATTCTCAAATTTGCTACAATAAAAAGTTTTTTTATTTATTTACACTGAAGCTGCAACCAATGTTTATAACAGATTCCTTTAGTTCCTATAATACTAACTTTGAAAAATGTAATAAAATTAAATTGTTTTTTAGCCACTAATGGCTATTTATTTAGAATCTACACATTTGCCCTTTGCAAATGGAATCTTCTAACCAAGACCTAGACATATCCTTGTTTAACTATTTGGGCCTGCATGTTGTTTCAAACTGAAGATTTCATAGTCCTGGTCAGCAGGGTCTTAGAGGAATCCCAAGTGATAACCAGAATAGAAACCAGAGTCTCCATAAATGAGATAGCCCAATATGGTTTTTGCTATGTTATAAAATATTTGTGTTATGTAATTAGAAGCATAAAAATAGATCCATCCATAACTTCCCACAGGAAATGAATCTGTTTGCCTATAATCTTTCATAGCATACATTTTGACATAGTGGAAGATTGTCAAGAGAACTGACATTTTTAGAAAACATAGCATCACCTGAAGCCTTTAGGAAAGCTGCTTCATGGAAACCCTAGAGACAGATTGATCATACTGGCATTTGGATAGTATTGTGGGAGATGTTAAAGTAACAGTTCTGCGTATACTGTTCATATGGTTTTTATGTCCCTCAACTTTAAGTGTATGGGAAATAAATCTGAGTGATACCACTGTCAATTCTCTCATGAAGAAAAATATTTTCACATTTTTTTCTATAACAAAAAGCACTATATCCAAAGTGAATAATGAATACAATTTAAATTCCTTAGTCTTTTTGCATAAATCTCCAAGGATATTATTTTTTAAAGCTAACATTTATATCTTTGATTTCCATAGAGCTGAAGTCCAATTGTATAGCTTTGTAATTTTTTTCAATTTTCTTTAGTGTAAAAATTACAAGTGCAGCATATTTGTAATAAAGCTGTCAGCCATGGTACAATTCAAAATGTACCCAGAAGTCAGACATTTGAATTAGAAAAAAAGAATATGATACTTTACTTTTGAAAGAAATGGAGGAAGACTTGCAGGTTATTTCAAAGCCAATTATTAATTTTCCCACAGAACCTTAACTTTGCAATTGATTTAACACAATTAAAAACTAAGGAATAGAGGTCAATGTTAACCTTCCATCGTTAACTTTCAATACCAGTGTTGACCATTATTTCTTTTTCTCATTAATTGTCTCTCTCAGAAAAAAGGAAGAATTACTTTAACAAGCATAAGAATAATCGCTTTCTCCCCCCAAATTGGCTATGTTGCTACCCATAATTATGCAGTTTAGAATGCTGTGACTTCTGTGGTTAATTAATTTTTACTGTGCAATATAAAATTGATGTGGTGGATTTCCTCCTTCTTGTAAATTGATATTTCTATGGGCTATTTGCAAAACTCAGCATGCATTCAGACAATTCCTGTATCTTATCCCCTTGAGATTAGGTTTTGTTTAAGTCACAAGGATAGACTTACTCCATATGTTTGTACACGTGCTCACTACAATTCAAGATTTTAATCATGCACATGTGGCTCATGGAGCATAGCTAAAAGGTAAATGAAATTTTCCCCTGTCTTTAACTTCCATTTCATGTGAACAGTTAAACATTGCCATCATAGTTTATAATTGAGGTTTAGAATATTTAACTGTTGAATTTCTTGTTTTTTAGGGAGTTGAAGTCAGGTTAAAGAGATTGGTTTTTCTCCCCTTTCCTGAATAAGTAAAATATTCTAGGGAGGTACTGATCAAGTTGAATAAATACAAATTAAATAGAATAGATTACTTAAAGAACAAACTTGCTATCCATGTTGGTGCTGTAATAATACATATAATATTGAGTTGTAAATTATGAAAATATGAAAAACCAATTATTCTAATTACTCAGTAAGTTACAAGATGCTTTATACATGCTATTTCATCTGATCCTCACAAACAACACTGTGAGGCAGTATCATTAGTAGTGTGCCAATTTCATAGATCTAGAAATTGAAGCTGTGGAGTCAAATTATTTTTCTGAAGGCATATGAATCAGAAGGAGAGCAGGAATGTAGAGTGAGTGGTTTTGATTAATTTGGGACTCATAAACATTAAATGATATGTCCAAGATATACAATAATAAATACTAATCTGCACCTTGAACCTAAATCTTTTGAATCCAAGCCCAGGTTTTTTTTTCTTCATCATAGAATCTAAGTATTTGAAGAGACTTCAGTGATCATCTAGTACAATGAGGAACCTTAGCAAGAATCCACTCTGTAGCATCTTTTTAAAAGACTGTACATTCTTTCTAAGATAATCCATTCTACTTTTCTACTTTGAGATAGCTTTAAATGTCAGGAATGTGTGCATCTGTAGCTTAACATCGAGCCTAAATTCCAATGAAATTAAATTTAATTTTGAAAATATTTTACATATATATGAATACATACATCTTTAGTGCTGGAGATGCAAAGACAATGTAAATACTTGCTTTCAAGGAGGTGATAATCTAGTGTGGGGGATATAATTTAAAGATAATTGAGTATATGTAAAATGCAACATAAGGCAATATACTATAATTTGAAAAGGAAGATAATTCTAATAACTGAGGGTGCAGTAGGGAGGTTAAGAAAGATTGGGTAAAGGAGGTAGCAATTGGGTTGTGCTTTGTAGGAAGCTAGAAATTCTTCAAGGTGGAGATGAAGTCAGTATTTTTAATGGTATCAGGTATTCCATTTGCACAGGCATAAATAGAAGATGGAATGTCATAGATGAGAAACAGGTTGGTATGATTAGATTAGAGAGTGTATAAACTAAGATAGCATGAAATATACCTGGAAAGTTAGATAGTGCCCAGATTACATAGGGCTTTAAATGTCAATCTAAAGAGTTCATATTTCTTGGAGGTAATAGGGGAAACACAGAAGATTTTTTTAGAGAAAAAATAAATAGATTTATGCTTTAGAAGCATTAATTTGGCAACTGTGTGCATGATAGAGTAGAGGGAAGACTGGATAAAAAGATCAATGAATATACCTCTCTACAACTTTAATTAATTTTCCCCACTTTTTATTTCTAGATAGTAAATACTATCAAAATTCACTCCTTTTTCAGATGGTAGCCATATTAATAGGGGGTTTCAATCACTAGAGAAATTACACCTGCAGGCTGCTATAGAGAGATAG
The DNA here is from genome assembly GCA_023553655.1 of Myrmecobius fasciatus. Taxonomy (NCBI): domain Eukaryota; kingdom Metazoa; phylum Chordata; class Mammalia; order Dasyuromorphia; family Myrmecobiidae; genus Myrmecobius; species Myrmecobius fasciatus. The sequence goes on from JAJPUD010002083.1 coordinate 352,940, forward strand.
AATTCTAGACTTGGGAACTGAAGACACTAGTTCAAGAGTTAGAGACAAGTTCCCCAGATGAAATTGCTGTTAGGGGCAATACAGAGTTTCCTTCTTTTTTTTTTTTTCTCATTATCATTACCCCACCCACTGATCATAGAAACTGGATCAATAAGAAAATATATTTGACTAGAAGCATAAAGATGTGCTATGAAGAAATGCTTGAAAATTACTTTTTAATTGTAGTAGGTAAAGAGGAAGCAGCTTTTAGGAACATGATCCCTTGCACCAAAGAATATTTGTGGTCATGACCTCAAGAGAAGATTTTTAGATTCAAGAATTCAATGAATTTGGTTACTTCTTTGTCATCTTAGTGTTCTACATGTTTTCTTTATTACTATTTTCTTTAAATTTGAGCCCTCTTTAATCAATGGAAATTTTGTATTTATGGAAAGTGTGCCCCCGGCTTTTGGAAGGAATAATTTATACCAACTGTTCTTAGAGTGCCATTTAATAAATATCCTTGCTAAAAACTATTTGCCTAATAATTGCTTTTTTATTGGAAAACATATGAGTGAAGTTTTGTAAGTGATTTTTACTAAGAACTCAATCCCTAAGGATTATCCATAGATCCTTAAAAATACTCCTCCTGTTCACTCTTGTTGGGATCCAACAATTCTGTGCCAGTGTAAGGTGCTAGAATGAATTCCAGAGAGGGTGTTATTCTGTTATTTGAATTTCATTCTTGAGAACTTTCCATGCCACTGGGGCCGAACCTCAATAGATTTTATTTTATTTTTTTTGTAGCTTATTTTATTTTTTTATTTTTTATTTTTTTAATAAAGCTTTTTATTTACAAAACATATGAGCGACCTTTCAACATTGACCTTTGCAAAAAAACTTTTTTTTCCCCAGCTTTTTCTTTCATTTCCCCCACCCCCCACCCCTAGATGACAGTTAATCTAATACATGCTAGATAGGATAAATTATATGACAAATACAATACATGTATACATATCTATACAGTTATCTTACTGCACAAGAAACATCAGATCTAGGAAGAGAAGAAAAAAACAACCTAAGAAGGAAAACAAAATGCATGGAAATATTCACAGAAAGCGGTAAAATGCTGTGTTGTGGTTCACACTCAGTTCTCACAGGCCTCTCTCTGGATGTATATGACTATCTTCATCGCAGAACAACTGGTTTGAATCACATCATTGTTGAAGAGAACCATGTCCATCAAAATTGATCATCATATAGTCTTGTTGCTGTGTATAATGTTCTCCTCGTTCTTCTGTTTGCACTCGTGATCAGTTCATGCAAGTCTCTCCAGTCCTCTCTGAAATCCTCCTGTTGGTCATTTCTTACAGAACAATAATACTCCATAACATTCATATACCATAATTTATTCAGCCATTCTCCAATTGATGGGCATCTTTTCAATTTCCAGTTTCTTGCCACTACAAAAAGGGCTGCCACAAACATTCTTGCACATGTGGGGCGCTTTCCCTCCTCTAAGATCTCTTTGGGATATAGACCCAGTAGAAACACTGCTGGGTCAAAGGGTATGTTTGATAGCTTTTTGAGCATAGCTCCAAATTGCTCTCCAGAACGGTTGGATCTGTTCACAGTTCCACCAACAATGTATCAGTGTCCCAGTTTTCCCACATCCCCTCCAACAGTTATCATTATCATTTCCTGTCATTTTAGCCAATCTGACAGGTGTGTAGTGGTATCTCAGAGTTGTCTTAATTTGCATTTCTCTGATCAAGAGTGACTTGGAGCACCTTTTCATGTGACCGGAAATAGTTTCAATTTCTTTGTCTGAAAATTGTCTGTTCATATCTTTTAATAGGAATGGGTGTTGGATTTTATCAAAGGCTTTTTCTGCATCTATGGAGATAATCATATGGTTTTTGTTAGTTTGGTTATTGATATAATTGATTATGCTAATTGTTTTCCTAATATTGAACCAGCCCTGCATTCCTGGTATAAATCCTACTTGGTCATGATGTATTATCCTGGGGATGACTTTCTGTAATCTTGTTGCTAAAATCTTATTTAAAATTTTTGCATCAATATTCATTAGGGAAATGGGTCTATAGTATTCTTTCTCAGTTTTCTCCCTACCTGGTTTAGCTATCAGCACCATATCTGTGTCATAGAAGGAATTTGGTAGTACACCTTCTTTCCCTATTTTTTCAAATAGTTTATATAGTATTGGGATTAATTGTTCTTTGAATGTTTGGTAAAATTCACATGTAAATCCATCTGGCCGTGGAGATTTTTTCTTAGGGAGTTGATTAATAGCTTGCTCTATTTCTTTTTCCGAAATAGGGCTATTTAAATAATTTATTTCTTCTTCTGTTAATCTGGGCAATCTATATTTTTGTAGATATTCCTCCATTTCATTTACATTATCAAATTTATTGGCATAACGTTGGGCAAAGAAACTCCTAATTATTACTCTAATTTCCTCTTCATTGGAGGAAAGTTCTCCCTTATCATTTTTGAGACTAATAATTTGATTTTCCTCTTTCCTTTTTCTAATCAAATTAACTAAAGGCTTATCTATTTTTTTGGCTTTTTCATAAAACCAACTCTTACTTTTATTTATTAATTCAATAGTTTTCTTATTTTCAATTTTATTGATCTCCCCTTTAATTTTCAGAATTTCCAATTTGGTATTTAATTGAGGATTTTTAATTTGGTCTTTTTCTAGCTTTTTTAATTGTAAGCCCAGTTCATTGATCTTCTCT
>JAJPUD010002084.1:0-25507 GCA_023553655.1 Myrmecobius fasciatus
TAGACTAGATTGTGAAAATTACTAACAGAAGCATTTTCTAAAATTACTAAAATAAGTATATTTAGACTTGCTGGGCCCAGAGAAGGAACATTAGTTCTATAAATTATTCCTTGAACCTAAGTAACCAAGTTGCAGTTTTGACTGTTTCTAACAGATTGTGGCTAAGCTATTATCTAAAGCCTTAGTATTCCTAATATGTTAGAGACAAAATTATGGCATAAAAGCTGCCTTTCCTCTGCCCTAATTGTCAATTAATTGTCCATGCTAAATGTCCATGTTCACCTGTTTTGATGAAATAAAGCTTTGACTTAAAGAGAATCCTGTTCAAGCATTCTTATTCCAACTCCAAACCAAATGCTTTCCCACAGCTTTAGGAATTACAAGTATCATCTTCTCATGTAGGACCTAAGTAAGGTAGAGTTGCACAAAGTCATCAACTTTATTCTCCTAGAATTATTGAAGTCCAGAGATAAGATAAGACAATAGCCTCCTATTTGTGCTTGCTTCGTTTCTCCTTTATTTCCTCTTTGACAGGTGCCAGTCATTTTTCTAAAGCTTTAGAAAGTGATCTTATCACTCTTTCCTCAGTTTATTCCAGCTGCTCCTTAACTCTAGGATAAAATTTAAATCCTCTGTTTGGTAATTAGGACAAACTGTCTTCTTTCTATTTGTCCAGAATTGCTATTCCATGAACACAAAATTCCATCTGCTGATATTCCCTATTCATTGGCTGTCGACCATGTTTAGAATGCTCAGCCTTCTTTTAAATGACTCTTGATATTCCTAAATTCTTTTAAGTCCCAGTTGGAATACCACCTTCTGCAGGAGGCCTCTGGTGTCTCATGCTGTTTTGATGTAATCTGTGTTCCCCTTGATCGTGGGGGGAAGGGTGGACCTAGGTTGGAAAGGCCCTGAATCCTCCTGGCTGGGAGGGGCCCCACCCTCCTGTTTATAGGGAAAACTTCCAAAGTTTTTTTTACCAACAATTCAATTGGAGATCTTGGCCTGGAGCATAATCACCATCCTTTATTGAACTGAAAATTAGTCCTTTAAATTCATCCCTACCTCTGGGCCACAAAAACCTAATATAATCAAAGGATGAACCCCAAATCTTTGCTAATTCCTTTCTGGATTTGACCCAATGAGTCTTTTTCAGTGTAAACCCTTCTTTGCTAAAAACCTACCTTTGCTAATTCTTTTTGGAAGAGCTCATTGTGGAAGGTGTTTCTCAGTGTAATAAACTCATTTCTGCCACAAACCTTATATGTATTTTCAAATTCTTTTGTAAAACCTGTAACCGACCAGGGGATCTCTCAACCCACATTTCTCGTGCCTCAATAATTTGAGCCATCTGGTTTATGCTTAGTGTATATTTTGCATGTACCTATTTGTTTACACGTTGTCTATAATGTTATAATGTATGTAAGCTACTTGAGGGATGAACAATTGTTTTTGTCTTTTTGCATGTGTCTAGTGGTTAGCACAGTCCTTGATACATAGTATTTATTGGTTGCCTGATTGCTTCTCAAGAGTTTGACTTTTTACTAGTAATTCCATTTACATATTTTACTTTTCTGGCTTGGTAACCTTTTGCAAAAATGAAAAACCCACAATCTTTTTATTCAGTGGCTTTTAGCAATCTTCTCCAAGACATGAGCTTAAAAAGGCCAAGATCTCCCACTGTGTCCAGGACCATCTCCAGGCATCCTGATATATAAATCCAAATCATTTGCATGTCATGACATAAACTCCTTGATGTTGTGGCCCTCTTTGAGAAGGAAGGACAGATAACAAAAGCAGCAACACTATGTGACATTTCTTTGACCTAAAGGAGCTGATGTTTTCAGACCTAAGCCTGAAAACCTTTTAAAATCTACAGAGGATTTAAAATTTCTCTTAGACACTCTCTTTGCCTTTTTTTCCTTGGAAGCTGCCATTAGCCTAGATTAAGCAAGGCAATTATATTTACTTAATGGATAATTGAGAAAAACAAAGTTATCTCACTTAACATTCACATATGCAATAAAACATTAATTTTTACAAACTAATGCATTAAGTACTTTCATTTTGTATTTATAAAATCACAAATCATATTACATATTGTCATAGGATCTAAAAGCAGAAAAAAGCTTACTGATCAGTGTGCTGTACTAAAAAGATTACTGGACTTGATTGCATTCAACAGACCCTAGAATTAGATCCAAGCTCCTACACTTACTGTTTATGTGAATGAACTCAAGACAATTCATGTAACCTCTCTTGAGAGTTTACTCATTTGTAAAGTGGGACAATTAAGATTTATACCACCTACTTATCTACTTGTGAACAGTTAAGAGAAAAATGGGTTATAAAGTTTAAAGTGCTGTCAAAGTGTAAATAGTCTTGCTGATTCATAGAAATTTTATAGCTGAAAGGAATTTTAGGTAGAGGTGGTCTGGTTCAATAGTTTTCAACATTTTCAGATACAAGGACTCATTTTAATTTTAAAAAGTTTCATAGACTTCACCCTTGAAATAGGTGTACTATCCAATTTTATCAAAAAGATACATAACAAAAAGCTACTATAAATTCAATAATGCTTTTAAATGATATTGTACATTAAAAATCTCTAGATACACTTGAAAAAATAGCAGTAAATATAAGGGTGAGTCTTTAAAGGTAACTTATCCTGGGTAACTAACCAAAGTGGAGTTGGCAGAGAAAGCCTCAAGTACTGATAAGATTACAATATTTCCTGATGGGGATTAGCTCAGCCTTTTAGTCCTACCCCTGTGAAGGTCTTAGAAAACCCCATCTTACTGAATCCAATTAGAAGGCCAATTTATGATGTCAAACCCTCTGGGGTTAAATTTCCCCTATAAATCTTGTCTTTTTTCTTATTATAGTTAACAAAGTTTTTTAGGTGCTAAATTCTTCTGTGGATTTAGTCTGCCAATTAATGCCATAGTCCTACTTCCTGGCCTATTCCCTTTCTCCTAATTGTGAGGTTAATTGCCTTTTTCCCTTGTTATTTGTTAAAACCCCTTTCCTTACTATCTATATGCTCTCCCAAATCTATTTCATATTTACCACTCCTGGTATCTATTTTACCTCTTCATTTTGTCCATAACCTCCTCTTGTAAATAAAGGTAACTTTTGGCAAAGAGACTGCCATTGTGACTTCTTCACATTTTGCCTTGTCTCATACCTTGTATTTCACCTAGGAATTGCTATCCTGACTTAATCATTTGCTGCCAAACTCCTTCATTTGGTGCCCAGTCTCATCATTAAGCATTTACCTACTGTGCCTGCATATAAAGGACTAGGCTAGACCTATAGGAAAGACAATAAATGACAACTTCTGGACCTATCTTTACCATGATGATGTGATCCTTCCTGTTTCACTACTACAGAAGGGGTTGGAGTTTATAAAATGGGACAACCTGAAAGAAGGTGTAGCTTAGCCATTAGAAATTAAAATCTTGAGACTTACAGATAATTCATTACAACTTGGAATTAGTTTGCTCAGATAACTCAAACTTCAGAGGCCAGAAATTTTAATACAAATTAAAAATGAAACCTAAGAGAATTAACCTGGAAAAACCTTTTTTGAGTTGCTTGTGGCAAATAAATATCTTCTCAAAGTAGAAAGGCCTTCTAGCCTAGACTTTTTTTTTTTTTTTTGCTGAGGCAATTGGGGTTTGCTGGGAGCATGCTGGGAGTCAAGCACTCTGCATGGAATGACAAGGTCTCCACAGGGCCTGACCCCCACCCATTGTGCAAGGCACCATGAGCATGCTGGGAGCCAACGACCCTGCATGGAATGACAAGGTCTCCACAGGGTCTTGACCCTCATGTGCAAGGCAACATGAAGAAGCCTACAGAACTAAGCATTCAGGGATACATTTGGTTAATGATTATCTGCTTAATTTCTGTCCTAGGAGTTCTTAGCATAGCTGTATGTATATACCCATCCATCACAATGAGGTGAGCACAAAGCCCTTCACCCCCAAAAAAGCCCCTTTGTACTTTCTGCCTAAACATGAAAGGTTTCTTTACTAGTGAAGCATTAAACAAACTTAGATACTGGGAAACTTGGGAAATTGATAGCTTTCCCCAAAAACTCCAAAAGAAATCTCCAGTTACTCCCTCTTGTTTGAAACAATTCCAAATTCAATCAACCTGGCCCTTCTCTCCCCTATACAGAGCTTACATAAATAATGATATGATGAAAAGAACAGTAAACATCAGTGATAGATGGACACATTGGTAGCAAGTAAGTCATGGGAAAAAAGTAAGAGAAGTAGGCCATTGCATGATTTAATGACCCCTACACAAAAACAAGCTATTATACGAGTGATTAATAAACGGGCTGAGGGAAATAAGTTCTTGAGAAAAAAATGTTTCTATTCTAAAAAATCTTATGACCATGTTAAAAATTAAAAAGTATTGTATAAGTCTTGGAATAAGTAAATGTGATATTTTTAGAGAAGCTCATGTTCTGCCAGATATGATGTGATGACCACAAGGTACATTTACCTTTAGTTAAAGTTTCGCTATTGTTATATTGTTTGATGAATTTATTCTGTACATTCTTTTTTTCTAAGAAGCATTGCACCTGGGGTCCTGGGAATTTCTGGGCCCCAAGAAAATTTTGTAATCCTAGCCAAATAATTGTGCTATCTCTAATCAACCCTAACTTTGTAAGACTATAAAAATCATAAGCTTTCTTGAATAATTTGAACAAGCTTTTGCCAATAAATCGAACTTGATGACCACGCCATAGAGTGTGCAGTCTCTTGTTCCCCTTCACTGACTCCAACCCTCCATTCAAGAACCTAGTGCCCCGAGGAGGCTGGCCCTCTGCAGGGGTTAACTGGCTTGCCCAGGGTGACACAGCTAGGAAGGGTTAAGTGTCTGAGACCAGATTTGAACTCAGGTCCTCCTGACTTCAGGGCTGGTGCTCTATCCACTGTACCACCTAGCTGCCCTGAGTCTAGACTCTTAAAAAGGAATAGATGAACTATTCATAAAGGAAAATCAAAAATCCAAGATAAGTCTTTTGCCCTTATGGAATGCTCCTGCTGACCCAAACCCTATCTAGAACATCACACCTTTCTAACAGTATTTAAAATGGTTCTAGATTTTTTCCCATGTAGAAAAAATTGCCTTCACCTTAAGCCAGAAGCAGACAGAAGACACTCCATATCTGTGTGGCTGGCAGAGCTGTTTGGGGCAGTGGCCACTATCTGATGAAGATGATGTATGCAGTCAGTGGAACAACTGCCAATGGATACTCCACAATTGGGTAATTCAGTCAGGCAGGAGCAATGCAATAACTTCACTGAAGGACATCTCTAAGGGTTGGAGCATGAAGGGCCAAATGCAGAAACCTCTATTTTGAAACTGTTAGCCCCCTATTGCTTAAAGCAAGGAAGCACTACCTCACTCACTATCCTCGTTTTCTTTTTTTTCCAAAGATTGTCTATCCCTGTGCACAAAAAACTGTCCAGCTATTAAAGCCAGTCCAATCTAAATGATCATTAGTTAGTACTTAAATTCATGCTCTTGTATCAATCAGATTCTGTGAAAAAAGTGTAAACCTAACACATCCTAATAACTTCTACATGTCTTTCAGTCAATCAAAAAATATTAAATGCCTACTAATTGCCAGGCATTGTGCTATGCATTTATATTTAATATTTTGGGGTTTTTTTCTGTTCACTAATATGTAAAAGATATTTCTTTTTTAACAGAGGTAGGAGCCTCCCTAAAAATGCAATGTCTCCTAGCTCTGCCAGTTTAAAAAAAACAAAAACAAAAACAAAAAAACCTTTCAATAATCTTGCAGATGGGAGAAAGTAGTTTTATTCCATAATATACTCTATGAATATATCTTGGTCATATATGTGTAGTATGTATGCCTGTTCCCACATAATAATATGTATATTTATGGAACAGTGTGCTTCAGGTTTTTATATAGTTACTTTTATGTCATTTCATTAAATGGTTTTGCTTTGTACTAATTGTGTTGTCTGGCCGACAAAGGTAAAAGTGGGAATGGAGTACTCATGAATTATTATTTTGGTGGAAGTGAACATTTAGGAGATATACCTAAACAGTCACACTGAAATGTGGCTCAGTATAGCACCTGGAGGCACAAATTACTTTAGTCTACACGTTATATATTAAACAGAATTCTTTAATATCAGCTAATGATTTGAAATATTGTGGAAATAAAACCCACAAGAACTAGCAATTCATTGGCTTGTAAGGGGTAAAGAACAAAGATGACTCCAAAATTGTGAACCTGGATGACTAGAAGGATAGTGATGCCTTTCACAGAAATAAGGAAATTAGTTTGCTGTTCAGCACAAAGAGACAGATAGGGAGGGCTGTGGATATTGGGTATGGGCTTGGGCCAGGAATATGCCTGCCAAGTTTGAGCATTCTGCCTCCTAGGTAGTGTATACCAAAGCAAGAAGAGGCCCAAGACCCACAGAGGGCACTGTGACCACTACCAGGTGCAAACTGGAAGCTTGGTTCCCTGCCCATGAAATACCTCAGTTTCCCTGAATTATAATATCTCAATTTCCCTGAGTTAGTATACTACCTCTCCCTCTCTTCCTCCCCACCCCACCCCAGCCCTTTCCTGATCATTAGGACTGAGATAATTAGGGCTGTGGAGATCTGACCACTCTGGCATTTCAAAAGTCATAAAACTCCAGATGGCTTATCTCAAATACCTAGCTGGCACCCTCTATCTCTCTTGTTCCAGATTTCCCCTCTCTAACTTGATTACCTTCTTCACTCCCAATTTATCAGAATTTATAATCCTTTCTGAAATTATAACTTACTAGATGTTTCTTCCCTCTTGCCTTTGTTTTCCTGATAATTGGAGCCCTATAAAAGTCTCTAGAATTAATTACTAGATGCTGAATGCTTTGAGACGAGTCCATTTCAGCTGACTAGTCCAAGCTCCCTACTATTAAAATATTAAAAACCTCTAATCTGTCTTGCCTCAGTTTCTCTAGCACTACATCTATTACTCTGTTCTAGATCATAGATTCATGGTGAAAAAAGGGAGATCTGCACACTGGATGGCATTCCCAAGTAGGGAGGCCTAGGACTGTGCAAGAAAGGAGAAAGTTCAGAAACCTGCCCAATCTACTCTATATTAGAGAAATAACCAGGTCTGGAATTAATAGTCTTTTTAAGGTGACAAAGAATGAGAATCTGAGGCTGTGCTCACACACTGCAGAATAGATGAACAAGTTATGGAATATAAATGTGATGGAACACACAATCCAGCAGGGCTGGGTCCTGCTTGGAAAGGCCTAGGATCCCAATTAGGGTACTTACTCCCTGAGGGGCCTGCCTTCTCTCTCCTGGGCTAATTAAAACAAAAACTATTTAACAAAAATGCAGATTTTTGGCTAATTAAAACAAAAGATCTGACCAAAAGGCAAATTTTGGCTAAAACAAAAAAAATTTTTTAATTAAAAAAAAGTTAAGCAAAAAAAAATTTAACCTCTAAGGCAGAGTGGGGTATCTTTTTTGTCTGCTGAGGGCTATTTGGATATTTCTAGCATCATTCATGGGCCAAACAAAATTATTAACTTACAGAATCCAAGCAGGAAGTGGTTATACCTAGCTTTCTGCTATCAATCTGCCTCCTGAGGTTGCTTATACAAATTATTTCACAGACATTAGGCACTCAGGCTGGAAATTCCCCACTCCTACTTTAAGAGAAATAATGTTACAATGGAAAGTGTCCTGAACTTGGAATCAAACCGCCTCAGTTCCAGAGGTATCTTTGCAGACATGCAACTCTACCTCACAGGGTAATTCTGTAATTTTGTTACTTTGTGACTTTGTAAATTACTATGTAAATGAGAATTTGGTTGGTTAGATTCTTACTGTAGTAGTGACCAGATCATACCCAAAGATTCCCAATACCTCTCCTAAATTTTGACTGGGAAGTGATAGTCTTGTTTTTGAGGCCAGGATGCTCTTTGGTTCTGTAATCCAGTCCCCCCTTGTCTGGTTTTCTTGACTCTCTCCCAGGCCTAACTTCTCCATGAGGGCTTCATTTCCAGGCTTCCCTTGTTCAGGGATCTGAGTCTTCTAGCTTCTTTCTGAGCACTCTTTATTTTCACAAAGGACCATGGGACTTGACTTTGGACATCATGGAAATGTTGAGATCACTCTATCAGCACACTATCACCATCTGGGGCACAAGCTCCAAAATCCTGAACCTTTGGACTTGGGTTTTTAAGTCTTTACTGGAACTTAAAACATCAGCTCTAGGACTCAACTTTTCTGCATTCCAAAACCCTTCAGAGTTCCTCATTTGAAATCTTAAAATGTAAGAGCACAAATCATATTCTCCCTTGAACTCACGTACTTCAAGCTCATACAACCCATACTGTAACCCAGCTGCTCTATTCACACAATCAGAGTGTCAATACCTACTGTGTTAATCACAACTCAGGAGATCAGCTTACCACAGCTACTCTACACTACTTCTCAATGGTTCTTTATAATTTGTTAGTGGTGATGGTGGTGGGGTGTATGTATGTATATAAGTATGTAAATTAACATCTGTTCACACACTGCATTGCTGCCATCTGCCTTGCCCCAGGGCTCTTAAATCGAATGCCCTTAGCTTCAGCCGGAGACTGTTATCTTTTCAGTAAAACGGAAATACTTGTTCTATGTCCCTTACTACCTGTTGTAATGGAAGAGGTGTTTTTGAAAGAAAGCATAAATATTCTTAAGAAACTTATCAAATTGTAGGCTGAAGCAAGCTTTTTATTTAATTTCTTTTGTAACTCCAGCTTCAATACTCTCTCCCATAGAGACTGTTTACTACATTACTGTAGTTTTAAGAAGCAATGGAATATTGGATAGTTGTGGTTTAACTGTCATTCTACAGAGATCAATGTGATAGTTGAAGAGATAGAGGAAAAGACTAAAGGTTTATTTTTTAAGACAATTGGGTTTAGCCTTTATCTTACAAAGAAGCATGAAGAGAATTCTCGAGAAAAAGGCTTTAAGTGGTATCAAGAGAAAAGTGAATTGTGGGATTATGTTTCCAGGATTAAGAAATCAGAAGTAATTATGATGGTTAAATGTGATTTAAGCAGTGGTCTTTCTCACAATTGATCTATTATAATCATTTATATGTTTGTCTTACTGTTTGTTATACTTAATAAATAATATAGCCAACAACTTTGATCTATTAGGCCTAAGAGATTAGGGGGTTTGAGATAACACTTATGGGAATAGAATAAAAAGAAAAAGATATTTAATGAACCTGACAAGGGGCTCAAAGCTAAATATTTAATAAATGAGAAAGATATTGCCTTGTTAGTGATTAATGTGGAAATGTAGGGACATAGCCTTGATTACTTCATAACTTATAATGGAAATACATGAAGAAAATGAACTAGGTAACAGGTAGTGATAATTACCCCACTTAGGGTATACATGAATATATATATTAAGCCCTTTATTATGACAGCCTACATAAATGGCACAGTGGATAGACTGTTGGACCTTAAGTCAGGAAGACTTGAATTCAAATCCTGCCTTAGACATTTAAGACCTATGTGACCCTAGGTAGGTTTACCTCACTTTCTTCCATTACAAAATGAGGAAAATAATAGTACCTACTTTCTAGAGCTGTTGTGAGGATAAAATCAGATAATATAAAACACCTTACAGACCTTAAAATGTTATGTGAATGCTAGCTATCACCATCATAATACTTTTTCCCCCTTGCATTTTTCTGTTTCCCAGTGTTTCCCCTGATCACTGACACAATTAAGGATCATAAAATCTATCCTTCCAGAGAGTTTTTTTTTTATTAAAGCTTTTTATTTGCATAACATATGTATGGGTAGTTCTTCAACATTGACCATTACCAAACTTTCTGTTACAAATTTTCCCCCCTATTCCCCTCCCCTCCCCTAGATGGCAGGAAGCCCACTATATGTTAATTATATTAAAATATTTGACAAGTCAAATATATGTTTACATGTTTCCATACTTATCTTGCTGTGCTAGAGCAATCACATCTACATGAACAAAAAAGATCTGATAAAGGAAACCCAATGCAAGCAATCATCAATATAGAGCATGAAAATGATATGTTATAGTCCATATCTCATGTCCCTCTCTCTGGGTGTATATGGCTTTCTTTACTGAACAATTGGAACTGGTTTGAAACATTTCACTGTTGAAGTGAGCCACGTCCATCAGAACTGATCATCATATAGTATTGTTGTTGCCGTGTATAATGATCTCCTGGTTCTGCTCATTTCACTCAGCATCAGTTCATGAAAGTCTCTCCAGGCCTCTCTGAAATCGTTCTGCTGGTCATTTCTTACATAACAATAATATTCCATAACATTCATATACCATAATTTATTCAGCCATTTTCCAATTGATGGGCATCCATTCAGTTTCCAGTTTCTAGCCACAACAAAAAGGGCTGCCACAAACATTCTTGCACATGTGGGTCCCTTTCCTTCTTTCAAGATCTCTTTGGGATATAGGCCCAATAGAAACACTGCTGGGTCAAAGGGTATGCACAGTTTGATAACTTTTTGAGCATAGTTCCAAATTACTCTCCAGAATAGTTGGATCCATTCACAGTTCCACCAACAATGTGTCAGTGTCCCATTTTTCCCACATCCCCTCCAACATTCGTAGTTATCTTTTCCTGTCATCCTAGCCAATCTGACAGGTGTGTAGTGGTACCTCAGAGTTGTCTTAATTTGCATTTCTCTAATCAATAGTGATTTGGAGCACCTTTTCATATGAATAGAAATGGTTTTAATTTCTTCATCTGAAACTTGTCTGTTCATATCCTTTGACCATTTATCTATTGGAGAGTGGCTTGAATTCTTATAAATATGAGACATCAAGAGAGTTTTTAATTGGTATATACATATCTATACAGTTATCTTACTGCACAAGAAACATCAGATCTAGAAAGAGAAGAAGAAAAAAACAACCTAAGAAGGAAAACAAAATGCATGGAAATATTCACAGAAAGCATTAAAATGCTGTGTTGTAGTTCACACTCAGTTCCCACAGGCCTCTCTCTGGATGTATATGACTATCTTCATCGCTGAACAACTGGTTTGAATCACATCATTGTTGAAGAGAACCATGTCCATCAAAATTGATCATCGTATAGTCTTGTTGCTGTGTATAATGTTCTCCTGGTTCTGCTGATTTCACTCAGCATCAGTTCATGCAAGTCTCTCCAGTCTTCTCTGAAATCCTCCTATTGGTCGTTTCTTACAGAACAATAATATTCCATAACATTCATATACCATAATTTATTCAGCCATTCTCCAATTGATGGGCATCCTTTCAATTTCCAGTTTCTTGCCACTACAAAAAGGGCTGCCACAAACATTTTTTGCACATGTGGGTCCCTTTCCCTCCTTTAAAATCTCTTTGGGATATAGGCCCAGTAGAAACACTGCTGGGTCAAAGGGTATGCACAGTTTGATAACTTTTTGAGCATAGCTCCAAATTGCTCTCCAGAATGGTTGGATCCGTTCACAGTTCCACCAACAATGTATCAGTATCCCAGTTTTCCCACATCCCCTCCAGCAGTTATCATTATCATTTCCTGTCATTTTAGCCAATCTGACAGGTGTGTAGTGGTATCTCAGAGTTGTCTTAATTTGCATTTCTCTGATCAATAGTGACTTGGAGCACCTTTTCATGTGACCAGAAATAGTTTCAATTTCTTCGTCTGAAAATTGTCTGTTCATATCTTTTGACCATTTATCCATTGGAGAATGGCTTGAATTCTTATATAGTTGAGTCAATTCTCGATATATTTTAGAAATGAGGCCTTTATCAGAACCTTTGGATGTAAAAATATTTTCCCAGTTTACTGCTACCCTTCTAATCTTGTCTGCATTCATTTTGTTTGTACAAAAACTTTTTAACTTGATATAGTCAAACTTATCTATTTTGTGATTAATGATGACCTCTAGTTCTTCTTTGGTCACAAATTCCTTCCCCCTCCACAGGTCTGAGAGGTAAACCATCCTACATTGTTCTAATTTGTTTATAATATCATTCTTTATGCCTAGATCATGAATCCATTTTGACCTTATCTTGGTATATGGTGTTAGGTGTGGGTCAATGCCTAATTTCTTCCAGACTAGTTTCCAATTATCCCAGCAGTTTTTGTCAAATAGTGAGTTTTTATCCCCAAAACTGGGGTCTTTGGGTTTATCAAACACTAGATTACTATTGTCATTGAGTATTTTGTCCTGTGAATCTAACCTATTCCACTGATCCACTACTCTATTTCTTATCCAGTACCAAATGGTTTTGGTGACCACTGCTTTATAATATAGTTTTAGATCTGGTGCAGCTAGGCCACCCTCATTTGCATTGTTTTTCATTAATTCCCTTGAAATTCTTGACCTCTTGTTTTTCCAGATGAATTTTGTTGTTATTTTTTCTAGTTCAGTTAAATAATCTCTTGGGAGTTTGATTGGTATAGCACTAAATAGATAGATTAGTTTAGGTAGTATTGCCATCTTTATTATATTTGCTCAACCTATCCAAGAGCACTTGATGTTTTTCCAATTGTTTAGATCTGACTTTATTTGTATGGAGAGTGTTTTGTAGTTTTGCTCATATAGATCCTGACTTTCCCTTGGCAGATATATTCCCAAATATTTTATACTATCGATAGTTATTTTGAATGGAATTTCTCTTTGTATCTCTTGCTGTTGCATTTTGTTGGTGATGTATAAAAATGCTGATGATTTATGTGGATTTATTTTGTATCCTACAACTTTGCTAAAGTTGTGGATTAATTCTAATAGTTTTTTAGTTGATTCTCTAGGGTTCTTTAAGTAGACCATCATCATATCATCTGCAAAGAGTGATAATTTGATTTCCTCATGACCTACTCTAATTCCTTTAATCTCTTTTTTTTTGTCTTATTGCCAAGGCTAGCATTTCTAATACAATATTGAAGAGTAATGGTGATAGTGGGCAACCTTGTTTTGCCCCTGATCTTATTGGGAATGGTTCCAGTTTATTACCATTACATACGATGCTAGCTGATGGTTTTAAATAGATGCTACCGATTATTTTAAGGAAAAGTCCATTCATTCCTATACTCTCTAATGTTTTTAATAGGAATGGATGTTGGATTTTATCAAATGCTTTTTCTGCATCTATTGAGATTATCATATGTTTTTTGTTAATTTGGTTATTAATATAGTCAATTATGTTAATAGTTTTCCTAATATTGAACCATCCCTGCATTCCTGGTATAAATCCTATTTGGTCATGGTGTATTATTCTGGGAATGATTTTCTGTAATCTCTTTGCTAATATTTTATTTAAGATTTTTGCATCAATATTCATTAAGGAGATTGGTCTATAATTTTCTTTCTCTGTTTTTGTTTTACCTGGTTTAGGTATCAGTACCATGTCTGTATCATAAAAGGAGTTTGGTAGGAGTCCTTCATTCCCTATTTTTTCGAATAGTTTATATAATATTGGAGTTAATTGTTCTTTAAATGTTTGGTAGAATTCACATGTAAATCCATCTGGTCCTGGGGATATTTTCTTAGGGAGTTGATTAATGACTTGTTCTATTTCTTTTTCTGAAATGGGACTATTTAAGTAATTTATTTCCTCTTCTGTTAATCTGGGCAATCTATATTTTTGTAGATATTCCTCCATTTCACTTAGGTTATCAAATTTATTGGCATACAGTTGGGCAAAGTAACTCCTGATTATTGCTCTAATTTCCTCTTCATTGGTGGAAAGTTCTCCCTTTTCATTTTTGAGACTAACAATTTGATTTTCCTCTTTCCTTTTTCTAATTAAATTAACTAGAGGTTTATCTATTTTGTTGGTTTTTTTCATAAAACCAACTTTTAGTTTTATTTATTAATTCAATAGTTTTTTTTTTACTTTCAATTTTACTAATCTCTCCTTTTATTTTTAGGATTTCAAGTTTGGTATTTGATTGGGGGTTTTTAATTTGTTCTTTCTCTAGTTTTTTTAGTTGCAAGCCCAATTCATTGATTTTCTCTTTTTCTATTTTATGCAAATAAGCATCTAGAGATATAAAATTTCCCCTTATTACTGCTTTGGCTGTATCCCACAAATTTTGGTATATTGTCTCATTATTGTCATTCTCTTGGATGAAATTAGTAATTGTGTCTGTAATATGCTGTTTCACCCATTCATTCTTTAGGATAAAATTATTTAGTTTCCAATTGCTTTTTGGTCTATTTCCTCCTGGACTTATATTGCATGTAATTTTTATTCCGTCATGATCTGAAAAAAATGCATTTATTATTTCCGCCTTCCTGCATTTGATTTTGAGGTTTTTGTGTCCTAACACATGGTCAATTTTTGTATAAGTTCCATGGACTGCTGAGAAAAAAGTAAACTCCTTTCTGTCCCCATTTAATTTCCTCCAAAGATCTATCATACCTAACTTTTCTAACATTTTGTTTACCTCCTTAACTTCTTTCTTATTTATTTTGTGGTTTGATTTATCAAGTTCTGAGAGAGGGAGGTTGAGATCCCCCACTATTATAGTTTTGCTGTCTATTTCTTCTTGCATCTCTCTGAACTTTTCCTCTAGGAATTTCCATGCTATACCACTTGGTGCATATATGTTTAGTATTGATATTGCTTCATCATCTATGGTACCCTTTAGGAAGATATAATTTCCTTCTTTGTCTCTTTTAATTAAGTCTATCTTTGCTTTTACTTAGTCTGAGATCAGGATTGCTACCCCTGCTTTTTTTTGTTCACCTGAGGCATAATAGATTCTGCTCCAGCCTTTTACCTTCACCTTGTATGTATCTCTATGTTTTAGATGTGTTTCTTGTATACAACATATTGTTGGATTCTGGTTTTTAATCCAGTCTGCTATCTTCTTCTGCTTTAAGGGAGAGTTCATTCCATTCACATTCACAGTTAAAATAACTAAGTCTGTATTTCCTGCCATCTTATTTACCCTAGCTTATGCTTTTCTCTTTCTTATCCCCTTTCCCTCCTCCCTAGTATTTTGCTTTTGAAAACCACTTCCCTCAAACAATCCTTCCCCTTTAGAGCCCCTTTTCCCCCCCTTTCCCTCCTGTTTCCTTATAAGTAGTCTATTATTCCCTCTGAGCCAAATCTGATGAGATGGAGATTAACCCAATTCTCATTCCCCTCCCTTTTCTCCCCTCAATCATTATAGGTTTTCTTTGCCTCTACATGTGATGTCATTTCCCTTATTTTACCTCCTTTTCCTCTTCTTCCAGTGTTATCCCTTTTCTACCTCTAATTTCTTTTTCAGTTTATTATATCATAATAATCATAAAATCACAATAATCAAATCATAATAATCATAAAATCACACTAATCATATCATAATCATAAGGTAATAATATATTCATAAAATCAACCCTCATTCTATAAGTATCTATAACATAAATATAGTTCTCAAGAGTTTTTTTTTTTTCTTGTTACCTTTTTATGTTTCTCTTGTGTTCTGTGTTTGTAGATCAAATTTTTTGTTCAGTTCTGGTCTTTTCAGTAAAAATAGGTGAAATTCTCCTATATCATTGAATGACCATCTTCTTCCCTGGAAGATAATGCTCATTCTAGCTGGGTAACTTATTCTTGGCTGTAATCCAAGTTCCTTTGCCCTTCAGAATATCTGATTCCAAGCCCTTCGATCCTTCAAAGTAGAAGCTGCTAGGTCCTGTGATCCTAATTGTAGCTCCCTGATATTTAAATTGTTTCTTTCTGGCTTCTTGTAATATCTTTTCCTTGGTATGATAGTTCTGGAATTTAGCCACGATATTTCTGGGGGACTTTCAGGAGGTGATCGGTGGATTGTTTCAAGGAGTATTTTGCCTTCTGGGTCTAAAATATCAGGGCAGTTTTCTTTTATGATTTCCTGAAAGATAGTGTCTAGGTTCTTTTTTTCATCATGGCTTTCAGGAAGCCCTATAATCCTTAGATTGTCTCTCCTAGATTTATTTTCCAGGTCAGTTGTTTTTCCTAGGAGATATTTCATGTTTTTCTCTATCTTTTCATTTTTTTGTTTTTGTTCAACTGATTCTTGAAGTCTTGATGAGTCATTCATTTCCAATTGTTCGATTCTAATTTTTAATGTCTTATTTTCTTCAGTTACTGTTTTTAGTTCCTTTTGCAATTGACCAATTACATTTTTTGTTCATTGCATTCTTTTTCCATTTTTTCTATTTTATTTTTCAGTGATCTCATTTTGTTTCCCCATGTTTCTTCTAACTCTCTTTTAAGATTTTTTATGCAATCTTCAAAGAAAGCCTTGTGACATGGAGACCAATTTATGTCTCTCTTTGGGGCTTTTTCTGGAGTTGCTTTACCTTTAGGGGCCTCAGGATTTGAGGTCTGTTCTTCCCTCTCTCCATAAAAGTTGTCTATGGTGAGAGCTCTTTTTGGTTTTTTATTCATTTTTTTTTAAAAGGTGTGAGGTCTGTTTAGGGCAAAGGTGGGACAGCTGCTTTAATTTGCCCTGGGGCAGTTCTGCTGATTGAGTTATTTCAGAAACTGGGCAGTTCTGCTGATTGAATTATGTCAGGTGCTGGGCAGTTCTGCTTTAGTTCACCCTGGGGCAGTTCTGCTAATTGAATTATTTCAGGTACTGGGCAGCTCTGCTGATTGAATTATTTCTGGTGCTGATCAGTCCTGTTTTGAGGTTCTTCCAGAGTATCTTCTAGAATCGTGTTGTTCTCCAGATATTGTGGATTTTTTTGCTTCAAAATCAGTCTAGAGGCTTCATATGTTGTTGGTTTGAGGGGAGGTTAGAGGAGGTTACAGAGACTCCTGTCTGATCTCCGCCACCATGGCTCCACCCCCGGAAGGAAGTCCCGAGAGTTTTTAATTGGAAGGGCAGAGACCATGGCTTCTCTTACTTTTGTCTTCTTAATGACAGTACTATGCACAAAGTGGCCAATTAATTTTGGTTTTAATGGACTAAACTTTGTAAAAGCATATGACAGAAGGCAAAATAGTATATTCTATTCCTTCTTCAATCTCTTTTCTTCTATAATATATAAAATACCAAACATTACAACTGTCCCTTGCAACATAGTCACAAAGTAATTCATACAGTACTTTTCAATTGTTACTTTTCATCACATTCACTTTTTCTGCCATACTACTTTGGGGATCCATTGCTAGCTTTATTGTCAAGGTTTACAGGTTACTGAAGAATTTTCCCCAAATGTTGCTGTAGCAACATTTCCTTTTCCTTTAAAAGCCAGGTGACTTTTCTCTGTGATAGTGGTATTGTTGTCTAGATCTCCAATGGTACCAACATAATGTCTGCAATGGGCAGAAGTTGAGAAATTTATCATTGTCCTGCCTACTTTTTGTTTTCTGTGATGTTTTAGTATAGCTTTTGTTGTTACAGAAGTCACAAAAAGTATACTCAGGCCTGTGACTGATAAATGAGAGCCTGTATGTACTGGATGTTGTGAATGATATGAAAACTATAGTAGACATGATCTCAGCCCTTAGAGTTTATAATACAGTGTAGGAGATAGAATTAAACAAGTAGAGGACACTCTATAGATAAAAGGAGTGTTTTTTGATAAGTGCAGAAGGAATCCAGAGAAGTGAAAAAGCAATAAAGGTTTTATCAGAAGTTTCATGGAAAAAGTGGAAACAATTTTGAACAAGTCATTTGAAGGATCAGCAGGATTTTTTTTTTTTTTTTTTTTTTGGGTAGTGTAGAAGAGAATGAGACATTCCATATGAAAGAAACAAAAAAACAAAAGGCAGTAGACCTGGATTACTCCATTGCATGTCAAAGCATATGGAAAAGACAAACTTGTTTAGAATGAAGGGTTAGTAAGTAAACATCAGACAGGTGTCTCCATGTTAAGGAGGTCTTTTCTCTGATTTTTTGTTGATGATATATAAATAATACATGAGAGAAAAATAAAAATTAAAAATGGTCTTCAATCCCATGTGGTCCTCCTCTGCAATGACAATGGGGGAGTAGTGGGAAATGGGACAGAAGGTGCTAAAAATCACATTATTTTTAGATTTTAACATTAGCTATATTTTTATTCTAAGTGTGAAATCATTGTATGACCAACAAGTGGAAATGTTACTGTGGGAACTAAAGTCAATCTTGAAAGCATTAAATAAGTTAAATGAGACATTATGTAAAGAAATTACAGCTATTTAGAACAAAGGCTTATGGATCCTACTTGGAGAGAAATTAAAGAATTTTCTTTCTGTCTTTTCCTTTCTTTATATCCTCAGAAATTTACTGCTTATCGACTAATTAAGTGCTTAATAGATGCTTTTTGTTTTGACTCAATGGAATTAGTTTAAAAGTAGCAAAAAATATTTCATTTAACATTATTATTATTTTTTTCCTGAGTAATTGGGGCTAAGTGACTTGCCCAGGGTCACATAGCTAGGAAGTATTAAGTGTTTGAGGCCATATTTGAACTCAGATCCTCCTGACTAAAGGGCTGGTACTCTATCCACTGAGCCACCTAGCTGTGCCATTTAGTGTTATCTTGCCTCATGTTGTTCACATGAGACATGTTCACAAGCTTATGTTCAGATGAACATAAGCAAAAGAACAACCATAAAGATAATTGGAGTTCACATGTGCCAATATCTACTGCAGAAGGTGAAGAGGTAGAGAAATTCTATAGATTCAATAATATCCTCCAAATTAAAAGAATAATACAAAAGTAAGCAAAGGATAGTCAAACAATGAACTAAACAATACTTAGTAAGCATGTTCTATTTGCCAGAAATTGTAAAATGGGGATAATAATAGCACCTGTTTCACAGAGTTGTTGTGAAGATCAAATGGGATACTTGTAAAGTACTGAGCACAATTTTTTTTTATTGATAGTTATTTTTCAGTTGTGTCTGTCTCTTCACGACAGATTTGGGGTTAACTTCAAGAGTTGCTGGAATGCTTTGCCACATCTTTCTCCAACTTATTTTACATATAAGGAAACAAAGGCAAACAGGGCTCAGCAACTTGCCTGGTGTCACACAAACTAGTGTCTGAGGTCATATGTGAATCAGGTCCTCCAGCTTCCATTTTAAGAGTAAGTGGAAGGTATGAGGGGCAGTTGTTGTTGAGCTTTGTTCTTGAAGAAGACCAAAATGACATCACTATGTTAGAGTGAAGTTACAGCATGTCCAACTGTGGCTAATCAGACCAATATAAGTTCAGAATGCTCTGCCATAGGTTGGCCACAGATCTGTGTGAACATTTGGGAGGCTTCTCTGATTTTGTGCATCTCACCTTTCTTCCGGGCTATTTCAATTCTGCTTTGCTCTTAGAGCACGATACCTTCTCTGATGAGGACACACCATGCTGGGTGGTCCTGTGTCAATGTCTCCCATGTCAAATAATCGATTCCAAAGTTCTTGAGATCTTGAGAGTGTACCTGTATTGCTTTTTCTGAACATCTTGTGAATGCTTGTCCTATATGAGTTCTCCATTTTTTTTTGGGGGGGGGAGAATGCAAGGGTACATTGGGCATTCAAACCTTGTGCCCAATCAGAGTTGTGCTCTCTGCAGTAGAGTTGGAATGCTTGGCAATTTAGTTTGAGAAATGACCTCTGTGTCTGGTATCTTATCCAGGCCAGGTGATCTTCAGAGGAGGATCTAGAGGAAGGAAATGATTAGATTTTAGAGGTCTTTACATATGATCTTGAAGGTGTGAGTCATTGAAGTTAATTGCATTGATATGGTGATGTGATTAAACTTGTGCTTTAGAAAGATCAATTTGGCAGCTGAGTAGAAGATGGACTGGGGTATGGAGAGACCAAGCAACTGGTTATTGTAATAATGTGATGAAGGCCTGGAACAGGGTGCTATTAGCATCAGAGGGGAGAATGGGTGTTCTAGAGACATGTTGTGAAAGTAGAAATGATAAGATGTGGCATGTATAGATAAGAGATAGTGAAAAATCTAGAGGACATGAAAAATAAACTGTCAAGATTTCTGTAAAAAGTTTCTCTTTAATGAACATGCAACCATATTTAGATCCAACATCATAACCCTTTATCTACAGCATGAAAAAGTAGAATCATTATTAAATAGAAATCAAAGCCCATCTTTGGGCTTTTAACATTTCTTGAAGAGCTCTGAGACTAGTCCAAGTATATATGGTGTTGGAGCCAAGAAGACCAAAATGATATTAGAGTAGTTTTTTTTTTAATAGTAAGTTAATAAAATTTGCCTTTTGACTTTCTGGTAAATAGGATTTAAGTGAGACAACGTTGCTCAAAGTTTTCAGCTTTATACTCTCTGCATAAATGAATAAGTGATGCCAGACTATATAAAGACGTTTTAAGTAAATAGAACAAAAACATAGATACTACTTGAAGAGAAAAATAAAGGAATTTTCTTTTGTCTTTGCTTTTCTTTATATCCAGTGGCAAGGCAAAAGTCAAGACAACTGGAGATGACTCTGGTTGATCTTGACATCTTTGATGTCTGACCAAGCTCTAAGTACGTTTCTTCATGGTCCATTGCAATAAAATGTTCACATCTGCCTATTCTGCCAGAGAAGTCTTTACCTCCTAACTAAGGGAGGCTTGTGGGTTGTACTCAAGAGTGTATTAAAAATATGACTCAAGGCATATGAAAAAGAGGAAAATACCAAAATGCTAAGGAAAAGAAATTACAGTTTTTATGATCAAAAAAGGATACTGAAGAAATATCAATAACTAATTAATAACTACTACCATACCTACTCTCGTATTGCTACAAAATCATCATGAAAACAATATATATTATATTTTAATATAGTTAACATATATTGGACTATCTGCCATCTAGGAGAGGGGGATGGGGGGAAGGAGGGGATAATTTGGAACAGAATGTTTTGCAAGGGTCAATGTTGAACAATTACCCATACATGTTTTGTAAATAAAATGATTTAATAAAAAAAATTAAAAATTAAAAAAATCCTAATATGTACACCTATTGGGGGCATCATTGATTAATGTGTAATAAGAGAACATGAAGATTTGAAGGAGAATACAAATAAGAGTCATGATATCTACACCATTATAGAGAGGATTAATGTCAATGAGATCATAGTTTTTTAGAAGGGGGAAGAAGAAAGAGATTAAGTATTTCTAAAATATCCACTGAATGGATTACACATTATGCCAATTGCTTTTTACAACTATTATCCCATTTGGAAGTATATAGATATAGGGATGATTTGTGTGGTTTTCTTATTTCTAGCTTTGGCAAGGTATTAAAAACCAGAGAGAGGAACCACAGAATTTCTGAATTGGAAGAGACCTCAGTGACCATCTAGTTCAATGTATACTTGAAACAGAATCTTCACAACATCTCAGTAAAAAGGCTATTCAACTTTTTGCTTGAAGACTTCCAATGAGATAGACCACCTCACTTATGAAAGTTAACTTGTCAAAAAGCATTTAAGCACTTTGAGGCACTGTACTAAGGATAAGAGAAGAAGGGACTGGGACTAAAAATTCTTGCTTTCAATAAGCTCACATTCTAATGGGGAGACAATGTAAATAATTATATACCTACCAGATAGACACAGAATAGATCAAAGGTAATCTTAAAGGGGAAGGCAGTCAAAGCACCTGGGAAAAGGCACCTGCAAAAAGCACAATTTAAGTGCAGCACATTCCACTTTTGGAGAGTTCTAATTTTTAGCAAGTTTATCTTTACATCAAGCCTAAATATGCATCTTGGAAAATGTTACTTCTTTAGCTCTATCCTCTGAAGCCAAGCAAAACATGTCTAATCTTTCTTTTCCGTGACATGGGGATGATAATTGTGGGTTTCTTATTTCCAATTTTTGCAAGGTATTAAAAACCAGAAAGAGAAAGTACAGAATATCTGAGCTAGAAGAGGCCTCAGTGGCCATCTAGTTCAGTGTGTACCTGAAACTGAATCCTCATTAAAACATCCCAGGAAAGGGACATGACAACTTTTCAAGTATTGAAGGCATCTAGAATGTCAGTCCCAACTACTTCTCCAGGTTAAACATCCCCAGCTGCTTCAGTCAATCCTGGTTCATATGATATGAACTCAAGGTCCTTCACCATCTTGGCTACCCTCTTCTAAGATGCTTTCTAGATTCTCAATACTCCAGGTAAGATCTGCCAGGGAAGAGATCAGAGTAATTTTCACCTCTTCAGGCCTATGTACTATGTCTCTAGTTATGTAATACAAATTCTTCTTAGCTTTTTTAGTTATTCCTGACTCTGATCTTTTTCAAGCATATCTAAACATGTGTCCAAACAACATCTAAACAACTCATGAAGTTGCCCTCTTAAATCCAAGTGTAGGTTAAGACTTTTTCCATTTATTTCTACTGAAGTTTATATTGCTAAGTTCAACTCCATGTTATCACCTGCAAAATCTTTATGGATCTTGGCTGTTACCTAATGTTAGCCATCTCTCCCAATCTCAAGGCCACCATCTTTCCACTGAAAGAAAAGAAACATATTGTATAATGAGTTCTCTGGAGTCAAGGTCGATTATTACGTTGACCTGAATTCTCATTTTTTGGTTTCCTTTATATTTGCAAATCTGTAAACCTGGTAAGTGGCAGTTAACTGGCACAATGAATAGGGCATTGGCCC
Organism: Myrmecobius fasciatus; assembly: GCA_023553655.1. Lineage (NCBI taxonomy): Eukaryota > Metazoa > Chordata > Mammalia > Dasyuromorphia > Myrmecobiidae > Myrmecobius > Myrmecobius fasciatus. The sequence continues at coordinate 22,660 of JAJPUD010002084.1, forward strand.
TGGAGTCAGACCACTTACCAGTTCTGTGACTCTGGGCATTTAATATTATTTGCCTAGTTTCTCAACTGTCAGATGAGTTGGAAAAGGCAATACTAGTATCTTTTGCTAAGAAACTCCAAATGGGGTCAAAAAGAATTGATCACAACTAAAACACAACTGAACAACAACAAACCTGAGAAGCATGCCATTTATATCCTTAAATACATCACTGATTAAAATGTTAAGCAGTACAAGACCAAGCACAGAACTCTGCTGCATTATGCTAGAGATCTCCTGCATTTCCATTTGGGCCATGCAGCCAGCTTGGACTTCATCTGTCACCAATCCATACCTTTCCATCTTTTCCACCAGAATAGCACAGGGGCTTAACAAAGGCACTGCAAAAATCTAACTAAACTGTTATTTTTCTAATTTGTCAGTTTAGTACAATGGTCATTGTTGTTGTTTTTCCTTCATTCTTGTTCTCAAAGAGGATTTTGACATAAGGAGGTAATTTGAGGTACTTTCCCCAAACTAGAAAACAACTTTATTTGAGACTCTATTCTCTTCTTTTTTGGAGAAGAAATCAAGACATTGTTTCTCACCCCTTATCAGGTGACATCTTTTCTATTTTCCAGGATTGTTCAAACATCACTGATAGTAGCCAGCACTCAATAGCACCAATTCTTTCAGGATCTGAGAATGTGGGTAGCCTGGATCAAGTGACTTGAATTCCTCAAGGGCAGCCACGGGCTTTTTTATTATATCTGTACATACCTTGTGTCAACATCCTTCCTACCACTTCTGTTCTATTTAATCCAAAAGTTATTTTCCTTGACAGACCAACCAACCAACATAACAAAAAATAAAATAAACCTAAGATGGGAATTAGTGAGAGCAGAAGAGCTTTTCTGAATAGCCATAAAAGCGCAAGACTATTATTTGTACCGAGTAAAACCAGCATGATTTTGTGTCCTCCTCTAGTGATATAGAAGGAATGGGAAACTTGCAGAGTCAGTCAGCAAACATTTATTAAGCACTCTATATGTCTTGCCCATGCTTAACACTAGGGATACAAAAAAAGGGACAAGACAGTCCTTGCACTTGAAGAGCTCACAGGCTAATGAGTATTGTGTATTCTGAAATAAAAGGATTAGCAGGTAATGATCAAAAGTAGGTGGGACTGTTATTTCAAAATATATCTTAAATTTAATGTCTGATTCAGTCAGCCATCTTGAAAAAAGTTACTGACAAAACTTTACTATGGGTGAATGTTCTGAAATTTAAATATTTAAAAAAACAAGCTTGGTGTTAATAAAAACTAGAAAAATAAATTATTGCAGTGCCTGAAGTCTGTGGTTCACAGAACCACTATTTGTCTTTTTAGAAATATATTTATAAATATAAATATGAATATAATAATAAGGCACATTGTAATTTTGTAAGATAATAAGTGCTATTAGCTGACACACCATCACTATTATTTATTGTATTCAACCTTAGGGAAAATCCTGAGAAAATTTTAGGGAAGAGGGGCTGAGCCTTGCATAGGCACTTGCATAGACTCTTAATAGGAGAAGCTTAAATAAATGTTAAACAGAGGAAGATTATTTTGAGGACCAAAATGGAAAAAAAGAGTTGAGGAAATTAAAAAAAACAAAACGAAACACAAAACCAACAACCTTCATAGAATTTGGGGCTAGAAGGGACAGAAAAAGAGGAAAGAAAAAATCTGAGGAATTAGAGTAACCAGGCCCTAGAAGAGAGAAAAGGCTACACAGCATGAAGCCTATATCCAAGAATAGAGAAAATACAATAAAATAGTTGAAGCTAGGCAAAAGGAAAATCAGAAAGGGATTCTGGAGTTTGCTCAGGAAAACATGAAATTAGAAAATAGTGCTAGGATTTTGAGGTGGCTATTTTTATTTTAAAAAAATGTTTAACTAACTAAAATCCCTAATCTCTAGCATTTGTCATTTTTTCTTTTTGTCAGCTTTGCCAGTCTGATGGATGTTCAATGTTACCTAAGAGTTGTATTAATTGCTTTTCTCTAATTAACAATCTGGAGCATTTCTTTCTTTTTTTTTTTTTTTTTTTTTGCTGAGGCAATTGAGGTTAAGTGACTTGCCCAGGGTCACACAGCTAGGGATTGCTAAGTGTCTGAGATCAGATTTAAACTTAGGTCCTCCTGACTTCAGGGCTGGTGCTCTATCCACTGCACCACCTAGTTGCCCCTGGAGCATTTTTTATATGACTATTGAGAGTTTGGATTTCTTTTCAAGCAAAACAAATTCCTACATTGACCATATTTAAAAAAAAAAAAATTAGTCGAAGTCTGTAGCTGAGTCTTCTGGAATCCTGGTTGGTGATTGCATTGATGAGAGTTCTTAAGTTTTGCGAAGTTGTAGGTTTTCTGAGTATTGTTATTGCTTGTTATTCTCCTGGTTCTACTCACTGTTTTGCATCTGTTCATGTTAGTCTTCCCAAGTTTCTTAAAACCATCCCCTTTATCATTTCTTACAGCATAATAGTATTCCCTCACATTCACATATAGCATATTTAGCCATTCCTTAACTGATAGGATTCACTTCAATTGCCAGTTCTTTTTCACCACAAAAAAAAAAAAAAAAACAACAACAAAAAAACTGCTATAAATACTTTTGTACATAGGGGTCCTATTTCTCTGTTTTCTTTGAGGTGAAATCTAATAGTAATATTGCTGGGTCACAGGGTATTGTATAGCTTAAGTAGCTCTTGAGGAATAATTCCAAATTGCTTTTCAGAATAACTGGACCACTTTACAGCTTTATCAACAGTGTATTAATGTACCTGTTTTCCCTCAGCAGCTCTAGCATTTGACTTCTCCCAC
>JAJPUD010002084.1:25607-51938 GCA_023553655.1 Myrmecobius fasciatus
CCCCCCCCCCAACTCCCCACCCTTCCCCTAGATGGCAGGATATCCACTACATGTTAATTATATTAAAATACTTGACAAATCGAATATATATCTACATATTTCCAAACTTATCATTGTTGTGCAAGAAAAATCTTATCTACACAAAAGACATATCAGATAAAAGAAACACAATGTAAGCAAACATCAATCAAGAGTATGAGAATGTTATGTTGTGGTCCACATTTCATATCCCTCTCTCTGGGTGTATATGGCTTTCTTCAGTGAACAATTGGAAGTGGTTTGAAACATTTCATTGTTGAAGAGAGCCATGTCCATCAGAATTGATCGTCATATAGTATTGTTGTAGCCGTATATAATGATCTCCTGGTTCTGCTCATTTCACTCAGCATCAGTTCATGCAAGTCTCTCCAGGCCTCTCTGAAATCGTCCTGCTGGTCATTTCTTACAGAACAATAATATTCCATAGTATTCATATACCATAATTTATTCAGCCACTCTCCAATTGAAGGGCATCTATTCAGTTTCCAGTTTCTAGCCATAATTTACAATTTTAATGTGCATTTCTCCAATTATTAATGATGTGGGGCATTTTTCATATGGCCACCTATAGCTTGGATCTCTTCCTCTGCAAACTGCTTGTATGTATCCTTTGATCATTTATTATGTGAAGCATAACTCTTATTTTTTATAAATTTGAATCAGTTCCCTATATACCTTAGACATTAGTTCTTTATCAGAGAAGCATGCTGCTAAGATATATACTTGCAGACACACCCCCCCATACCATTTACAGGTTTTTCTTCTAATTTTCTATTTCCTTTACTGTTTTCAAACAGCTTTAACTTGACCTCCTTTACCATCATAGTCAAGAATTCACAAAATGTTGCAGCTAGGCAGGATTTCAGAGATAATCCAGTCCAAACTCTGATTTTAGAAGTGAAGAAACTTTTGTTGAGAAAAGTGACATGCCCAACTTCACATAGTTTCTCGTTAACGTTTTCCCCTTCCTTCCAGTTCTTTCTGAGCCTATAACAAAATTAAAAATGGAAAAGGCACTGAAATATTAGGGGAAGGGTCCATCGTGGATTAAAAAAGAACTACAATTAAAGAATGCAGCTGTGCCCTTTACTTTCTTCCCAAACTCATTAAGGAAAATTTGAGCCAATATCTCCTGGGCAGACTTTAAGATCTGACCTGGTCAAAGTGCTGCCACAGGTGAACCCAATAAATAAAATCCACAGCAGCTAGCTTTAGGTGAGCTAAACAATCCTATTCCAACTTTAAGGAGAATACACAGCAACAGGTCTCTACTTAACCCAAAGACCTAAAGTATGTAATTCTAAAAGGGGAAAAGAGAGTAGGTAGCTTCCCTCATGTGCATAATTAAGATTCTAGCAGGTGAGCTATTTACTATTTGCCTAAAATAGGGTTAGTGCCATATATTTCTTCCTTGGCCAGAAATCCTAAATATCCAAAATATTTACAAAGGGGGGGGGCACAAAGTCCCTCAAATCTTTCTGGCACAATAATTTGATGTAGAGCTATAAGTGTACTTGGGAGAAGAGTGTTTTGAAGTAATATCCTAGAATGTACAATTTGAGACCTCCTTCTTTGTGAGCTTATTCTGTAAAAAGGAAGTTGGAGTTAGTTGCTTTAGGGTAGTCACAGAAATTGCCCCAAATTTCCTTCCTCTGGAAAATGAAGTTGGAAGAGACAGCTTCCAAGGTTCCTTCAATAATAACTCATGCTTTTTTTTTTTTTTTTTTTTGCTAAGGCTATTGGAGTTAAGTGACTTGCCCAGGGTCACACAGCTGTTACGTATCTGAGACCAGATTTGACTTCAGGGCTGGTGCTCTATCCACTGCGCCACCTAGCTGCCCCATAACTCATGCTTTTTAAAGGGAAATCTGAAAAGATATTTACTGCCTTGGGATAATTTTAGTAATTTTTAAGATTGGATTGGTAATACTTTCCCTTTTAACATGTGGTGGGAAAGCTTTTTTGAGCATGCTTTGACTTCTTCCTATTGTGTATAGCCTAAAAATTGAATACAGCAATTCAGTAGGGAAGATATTTTATGGATTATGGAAATATAAACTTTATTTCCTTATTAGAATTTATAATTGGTATTATAGTGCAGCAATATTCTAAGTATATTATTTAATAAACTATTTTTACCCAATTTCATTCACTCAGCATTTCTAATACTTAATAAAGCTTTTGCATTTATGAAAAGGATCAAAATAGTCCTTGCAAAATGATTTGAATGATCCAGATGTTAAAGATCAATTTTCCAATTCCAGCTGCCTTAGTAGTAACTTAACAGGAACCCACCCTAAGTGTCAACTAGAAAAAAATTTTTCATAAACATAAATCATGTTTATCATAAAAAATCTTAAGAATGAATCCAAAAGATGGCCTCTAAAGGCTTAATTTTTATAAGTGGATATTAGGATTGAAGCTTTAAGAATATGCCCTAAAGTTGGTTTGGAAACAGAGGCTCAATCCTTACATTTTTAGGATATGATATTAAAGTGGTTGTAAGGGACATGTTGGACCCTGACCCTGGGCCCTAGACTAGTTTATGAAAATTACTAATATATTCTAAAATCACTAAGTATATTTAGACATGCTGGGATCACAGAGGAAACACTTGCCCAGTAAACTGTTCTTTGAATTCAGGTAACCAAGTTGCCGTTTGGACTAATTTGTTTTTAACAGACCCTGTGACTATTGTCTGAAAAAGATTTTTTAACCGGCTTAGAATTCCTGACATGGCATAAAACCAGAATTATGGTATATAAGCCTTCTTCTCCCTGATCCTAATTGCTAATTAGTTGCTCATGCCATTTGGCCCACCTGCTTTCCCAAAATAAAACTATGACTTAAAGAGGATACTAGTTAAATGTTCTGACTCCAAACTAAAAGCTCTCACCAAGCACTTTTTTTTTTGAGGGAAATTGATTTCTAAATATTTCCAAAGAGAATCTTTGCCCTTTAGCTTCTCCTTTTCATTTTATTCTTAACGCCAAATAAATATTTTCATATATAATGGGGAACAAGGAAGGGCTGTACATGAAATGGGGAATCCCTTTATGCTGCTTTTCCCTTTTACAATATATAATGAATTCAACATGTTACTGTTGGTCGGTGGTCCCTTCTGCCCTTTGGCGAAGTATTCATTGTAATCAAACATGGAAAATTCAGACCCTTCTCATTTTCCTCCATAACTCTTACTAATCATTAAAGTGCATGTGGTTCTTTGTAACCTTACACACCTCGGACTATAAAGGTCTCAAGTACCCTGCTTTCTGATTCTAGCACTCTTTCTAGTTTGCTGTTTACAGGGCAGTATATGAAATAAACCACTTAAAGCACCTGGCTAGAAAACCTCACTATTATGAGGTCTATAAAATCGAGAAACAAATTATTCCTCTTTTGTATCTTCCCTGTATAGAAAGCACTTGGTAAAGGTCGGGATCCTTCCCCTTCCCCCTTTCCTGGTCTCCCCTCGGTTCCCTCCCTCCCTTCTCCACGACCAGGTGGCTTCGCTCTACCATCTTCCCTTCCCCCTCTTTCCCCTCCCCCCAGCCTCGTTTCTAAACTCTTGCTGGCATCCCACTAGCCGGTCGACTCCTCGAGGGCAGGGACAGTTTTTTGCCTTCCCTTCCCCTATCCCCAACTTTTAGCACATAGTAGGTGCTTACCAAATGCTACTTAGTCGCCTGAATGAAAAAAGAAGCCGAAGCCTTGCCCACTATTTTTTTTTTTTACAAGCCACTTGGTAGGTCGCGGCCTCCCCGGCCCACCTCCCTGGTTACTGCGGCTCTTTCCTCTCCTGCCAACTGAGAAGCACGTGGAAACGAGGAAGCTCATCACCTTACCCACCTAGGCTACCTCAAGGCATCAACTCCCGGCCTACACGTGCGCCATCCTCGTGTAGCCTCCCCCCCCCCCCGCCGAGGGCGGAGCTTCGCAGGCTATATCACCTGGGAATGCCCAAGCTGAGTCCAAGTGCGTGGCCACGGGGTCTCTGAGCCAGACTCCCGGACTAGGAGCGGAGAACGAGGAAAAAAAGGAAGCAGGAAGTCGGAAGTAGGCAGAGGCGGGAGCATACTGGGGCTGCTGAGGTTCTTTGGCTCGAAGGGCTGCTCCGGGGAAGCCTACTGCGTGTCTGCTGGACATTGGGAAGCCTCCGGGCCTGGCTGGGAGACAGCGGACAAGATAGCCGTGATCCCGAGCCCTGTGGGCCCCTTCCTGGTTCGTAGATCTCTAGAGTGAGTGGGGACTCCTCACACCCCACGTGAGTGTCTGGCAGGCCATTAGATTGGCCGATTCTTACACTTAAGCATACTTACAGCGATAGAAACTAGTCCTGTAACCCATAGGAGCTGCACTACATAAATGAAGGGTCAGTGGGCAAAAACAACAGAATTAAGCCAGGTTTATTTATTTAAGAGTCTAATGTATACTTGTAGCAACTTGGAATTGCCTTAAGCAAGTAGTTTAAAAGCTGCGCTTAATTTCATTTCTCTGTAAAATGCAGTTGTTGGAATAGATGGCCTCTTAAGGTTCCTTCCGGAGCTATTACTGCAAGAGAGAAAACTGATGCATTGTTTTAGTCAATTTTTGTTGTGTTGCTTCAGTTTAGTCTCTTTGCAACCTCATTTGGTGTTTTCTTGGCAAAGATACTGGAGTGGTTTGCTATTTTTCTCCAGCTCCTTTTACACATAAAGAAACTGAGGTAGAAAGGATTAAGTAACTTGCATAGGGTCACACAGCTGGTAAATGAGACCAGATGTAAGTTCTTTTTGATTCCAAGCCTTGTGTTCTATTCACTTCACCACCTACCTGCCCTTAGTTCATTAATAACTCGCGTTCTTTGAAAGGGAATTCTGGAAAATTTCGCGCTAAAAAGTGGAAGAATACTGCACAGTTTGGAATAGTTTTAGATCGGTGATAGTCATGCTTATTTAATTTCATAGTAGCTTATGTTTGGGGGAGGAAAAGTGGTACAGCTTTTGCTGATTGCTGTCTGGATTCCACATCCTTATTGCTTCTTTTCAGGTATGACTAGGGAGCTGTCAGGAAGAGTTGAAAAATCCAAACTTTCTTCTCCCCTCCCTAGTACTTTTTCATCACATTTTGATTTCCTTCTGAGTTTTGTTTCCATCCCCCCCTTCGTTTTTGTGGGGGGCCGATTGCATTATGCCTTTGAGAAGAAATGAACTTAGAGGCTACTTTCATTGGCCTAATCTTAACAAGATTTGCTTTTTAAATTATGAAAAAGTTCAACGAACAGAAAATTATACTTAGTTCTTATTCATTGTTTGATAAACCTATATTAAATAGAAAGCTTTATGATTAGCATTGAAATATTTTTTATCAGAAATTTAATAACATTCTTGTTGCCATAACATTCTCTGATTTCTTACTGCACTTGATATGGGATTTCATGGAAAAACAGAATATTAATAAATAATATTTAATGAGACTTATTATATTTAGGCTTTATAAACAGGTGTGAAATGTGATAAAAGGTGCATTGTGTAGGTTGATAGAACATTTGATTATAAACTAGATCAAATTGAATTTGTAGAAACTTGTAAAAATTTTAATGTCCTTTGAAAATATGGTGATATGTATATTTACATCGTGCTTGGGAGAGCATGTGTGCACGTGATCACTGTGGTACTCGGAAACACTAATACCTACCAAGGGTTAATTATGTTATTTGGGAATATTTTTGTAAGACACTAGGAATCCTATCTAGAAGGAATTTCTAGAGGTTGCCCAGGTATTTTCCCCTTTGAAAACAGAGACCCAGAGTATTTAGGTAATACTCATAAGGTTACACTGTTCGTGTACAGCAGAGATGGGTTTTGAACTTTGTACTTTTAATTTTAAATCCAGGAGTTTCTGTATGATTTCACTTATGCTATAATTGAGAGTGTAATACAAGGTACACTAAGATTTTGGGACACCTTGTTCAATAAATAGCATATAAGAGGGTATGTGACTGGGTTTTTCCCTTTTTAATCATAATTAGGAGTCATGTGGGATAAAGATTTAAAAATTGGTACTTAGAGAAACATTTTTTTTATTTTTAGTGACGTTATGGTTGATTCAGACGTTCAAAGAGTTCAAGTAAAGGAGAATATTAAATTCACACCTTCATTATCTGAACAGCGGCATAAATTTGTTTTAGATTTTGTACGGAAACACAAACCCCAAAAGGTTGGTTCCTATTTCATTATTTTCAGAATGTACAAATGTATAAAGGGTTTTCTTCAAACATCTCCAAAATGGAGTGGATGAAGAAAACCAGGCAAAACACTTATATTTAACTTTTGTTTTGTTTTATCTTTGTGTCTCGGGCCAAGCACAACTGCCTTTGATATAGGCTTGGAACAAAAGTGCACGAAAAGGTTTGAGTTGAGTATGTTTCAGCATCTTAGAGTTTGGCTAAAATTTAATGAACTTGATTTTTGGCATTTAGAGAATGTACCTAAATTAGTAGGCTTATTTAACTGAATTAAGCATTACCCAATATAAATAAAATTAGATTTTTTCACTAGATGACATTTAGGGTTGATTTAGGCATTATCTTAATTGTCCTAGTAAAATTGTCATGAATTAGGGTCTGTTGCACTTGATCACATGGAATTCATCTGCAAAAAGATGATTGCTATTAGGTGGGAAAGTAGTGTCTCTTTAGCCAAAGAGAGAACATAGAGAACGGGGGAAGTAAAGATGCCAAACATACAATTCACAGTATTCTTGAGTGAGGCCAGAACCATATTAAAATGTTATTAGGAAATTTTTAACAAATAAAAACACCAAACATAGGTAATAAATATTAATTATTAGTAACAAATAACATTACATTTTAAGAACATGTTAATAATCGGCGCATAGGCATCTTCATTTTTAATTTAGTGGCCCCAGTTTCTGTTTGATACCATTGAAAAAGGAGCATCTATAGATAGAAATGCATGAAAAGGGGTGGGAGATAAGATGATCCAGCAAGAGACTTGGGTATGGTCAGATAAGAAGAGAAGCAGGAGAAAGTGTTCATGAAAACAAAGGGAAGAGGGAGTAGGGATTACCAACATTGAAGTGTAGAAAAATGAGCATGAAATAAGGGTCACTGGATTTAGCCACCAAGATTGTCTTGATAATCTTGGAGAAAGCACCTTGTCTAGGATTTAATTTTTGTTAGTGTTCCTTTTAATGGGTATCAATGTCTTAAATAAAAGTTGAAGTGTTTTAGGTTTAGGTAGGGAATTCAGGATCTTTTTGTTGTTCCTGAGCTCACGTTTTTCCTGACTATCTGTATCTTATAAAGAGCCTGTGCTTTATTCCAGATGGAGTTGAGTATAATGGATATGTTACAATCTTTGGCATATTTCATTTTTGAAAGGGGATTTCAGATTTCTTTGAATATTGTAGGTTATAATAAGGTCTTAAGGTATTTGGAGGTATTCCATATCCTGAGGGTAGGTTTTTCTTTCTTTCTTTCTTTTTTTTAATGTGATAGCTTTTTTAGGGCTTTTGACTGATTTGTATTCCTTTAATTTAGATGTTTATAAAGAATAGTAAAAATCCATTTCTGTAAGGCTGATATTTTTACAATAGGAAGGATAGGTTTCTACTTAAGAAAACCACCTACAATCTTTTATAGTCTACAGATTAATAAATTGTGCAAAATGTTGATATCCATTCTATATACATAGAAGACTGAAATTATTCTACTATTAAGATCTGTTATGAAATTCTTCACCCAAGAAGGTACTCTGTAACGCCAAAGAAATATTTAGTGAGACATGCATTGAAATGAAACTCTTATGCTATTATTTTACTTTATTAGTTTAATCCAATGAGGTCAAATTACTTTTTAATGTGCCTATTTTTAGTAAAATAGATTCTCTCATTAGAGAGGTGTTCCAGAATTGTGATTTCCTTCCATGAAGGAAACTGGTAGATTTAGTTGATTGTCTGAGACATAGATTAAGTGATTTGCTTACTGTTAGTTAGTGTGTCAGAGCAAGGGAGACTTGTCTTCCCATACTTGGCTTTGAAGTCTACCATGATGTTCTGTGTTATTTCTTATTTCTAGGAGTCTTCTTAATTCATGCTCAAGCATATTTTGTGATAAAATCTTTTGAGAGAGTATATGGTTACTGTTTTTTCCATTTTATTTATAGGTTGCTGATTTGGGATGTGCCAACTGTAAACTCTTATGGAGGCTAAAATATCATGAATCCATTGAGGTGCTTGCTGGACTAGATATTGATGAGAACATATTAACACGGAACATGTAATATTGTACTTGAAAATTTTCTAGTTTTTACTTTTAGATAAATATTATAGGAAACTTAGCATGATTAGGTTTAAATTTTGTAAATACTGAATTTGAAAAGTTGGGAAGATTGGCGAGTAATATAGAGCCTTAGTTAAGATCAGTGAATAAGATGTTTTTCTTTCTTTCCTTTCTTTTTCTGGTCATATTCCTGCATTGAGCTTAGTTGGATTGTGGTTTTAAAAAGATGGGTGGAGAACAACCTTATTTTATTTGTTTGAAAGCCATGACACGAATATGAAATTACTGTTTCTATCTAAGATGAATTAGACCATTCTTGATTCCAAGTCCATTTTGCTCTTATTTAATTCTTATCTTTCTCATCATTGTAGATGAGTGCATGGTGCTAAAAGGTACTTAGCCTGTGAGTTTATATAATTTTGTATTGTTGAAACTATTATATTTTTGAGGAAAAGATGGATGTTGACAGGTTTTTCCAATTGTACCATATTTTCAGATACCCAATTGAAATATTGGGAATACAAAATCATCGACTATCTAAAGCTTTTTGAAAAAACAAAAAAATCCAAACAAAACATTGTTCTTGGAACAAAATAGAACTTTAAAGATTTTCAAATTTGCAAATGAAAGCAGACATTTTATTTAACAATCTCATTTGATAATTGGATCAAATGAGTTAAAGTATATGAAGCCCTGTGCAAACTTTAAATTACTATATAAATTATTTAAATAACAAATGCAGCATAAGGTAGGAGACACAATCATTAGATATTTGCTAATGTCCCTGAATGAAATTTCTGTATAAAGATCAAATAAGTTTTTAGATGGTCCTGCTTATAAAAGTTGTATCTAAATGCTTTAAGTTACAGAATGGGATACCTCCTTTATACCTCCTTTGTAATCCATGATCATGCTAAAGAGATCAGTCTCATATTAGCTATCTACACAGGAAATAACAGTGTATGCCACTGAGATTATAATATGTGGGAGAAGTAGTCCAGTGAGTTGATCCCATCTATACAGGGACCTTGCATGAAGTCTGCAGATAAATTATGAACCAGGCCTAAAACTGATTAGGAAAAAGAATAGGCTAGACTGTATCTGGCCAAGTACATAGCACTTTCATAGGTCATCGACTTTTTTTTTTTTTTTTGCTGCAGAAGCCTAGCTTTTAATGCCATTCTCCTAATGTTACTGCAATGGTTATGAATCGTGGAATACCATATTAGTAGTACATGGTAAAGCGGCTGCAGCTATTTCCTTTGAAACTTGCATGTGAGAAGAGCAATTAGTAATCAGGTACTTGTGTATGAAGACAAAAAGATGAGATCAGTCACAATTATAATGGACAGAATGACTTGATAAATATGTTTATTTCTGACAGTAATAGAAAGTTTCTAATTTGTGAAGCTCTTTCATGCATGGTTCTTGTAAAGAAGTGGACAAGAATCACACTGTTGAGAGATCTAATCTGTATTGATGAACGTAGCACCCTAGAAATTGACACTACAGTTTACTTGAGGCCTTAGCTTCTGCTTTTTAAAAAAAAAAATTAAGCATTTTTCATAGCTTACAAAAGTTTGTGGTCCTATTTTCAAAAAACCTGTTTTGGTGACTGAACATTGTTTGGGCTTGAAATAAGTGAAACACATAAATCCCCATCTTGGAGTGGGAATGAAGAAAAAATCCCAAATAATGCAGAGTTGGGTAATTTTTAGAACAAAATAGAACATTTGTCAATATTATTCAGCTTCTTGAATTCCATTCAATTATAATCTTTCATTAATAAGTGTCATATGATAGGCGATTACTGTTTTAGAGTAAAATATTGCTGGCATCAAAATTCACAGAATCCCTATTTCCAGTAATGCCCCCTAATTTAAATATCTTATTTTACTTTGCCTACATATTATAGGTATATATTTCTAATACAGTAAATGCTAGGAATGTTCTGATAAAATTAGTTATCTATAAATGTAAAGTCCTGTGATTGCTAGCTCTTCAGATTATGCTAATCCTTTACCATGCTTAAAAAAAAAAAAAGGAATTGGCTTTTGCCTATTGATACTTTGTACTTTAAAATTTCAAGTCCATTGAAATACCAATTAAAAGTCTTTTCTAGGGAAGGTATGGTTTACCTGTTATTTTGCAGGATGTTATCTGTAGGCCAAGGAGTGCTAGGGCATAATAAGCATAGCTTTTATTCTATTAATTTCCTTTTGTTTTATGCCTTTAGAGTTTTTGTAACTTATTCTGTGGTTTTGATTCTCCCATCAAGTTTAGTAGGAATAGTTCTTTGGGAATAAATTTCCTTCGTCTTGAAGGCCTGGTGAACCTTTGACTGTTAATAATTATGGGCATCAGACTTGGAACACTTTTAGTCATTCTAAAATTAATGCTTTTACAGTTATAGGTTACATACAGGTGCTGGAGATTATCTAGACCCCAGGGAGAGACCTTTAACTATTACCTTATATCATGGCTCTGTGGTGGAAAAAGATCCTTGCCTCCTTGGATTTGATTTGATTACATGCATAGAACTGTGAGTATTACTCTGACAGATACTGTGATATTAACTTACAGGATTTTTTTTCTGCCTAATTAGTGGGAATTGAAGGGAAAATAACACGTTTTAAGTTATTGTTAAAATCTATTTTATGGTTTTGTAAATGCAGTAGTAACCCTCTAGAGACAGATACTGCCTGAATCCATCCAAATGTATCCAACTGGTTAACCAAGAGACAACCAAAGGAATATATATATATATACATATATATATACACACACACATACATACAGTGACCATGAAAATAAGACCTCAAAACAAGGCAACAACAAATCTTGGCTCTATAGCATAGAAGGTAGTGGACTACAAATGTGGAATGAGACATGAGCTATATTTACTAGACACAATTACTTGGTTTTATTTAATTGTACTTGGTTTATAAGAGTTCTGTTGGGAGAAGCATGATATTGAGGAATGACAGTCTTCAGAAAGACATTGATTAGAAAATGGTGAGAGGTCAGAAAATTCCAAGATCTCCAGATTTTCCCCCACAAACAATAAAATTGTACCTCAGGGTAAACATACATCAGTGGAAAAACAAATAAGACTTGGGGCAGAACAAGTCCTCAAGGGAAAACCAGAGATCAGAGGAAAGACCATTGTTGGCAGATTTAACCGGTGTAAATGCCTCCAAATTACCTGCATAGAAATGGCAATAGGGAGCCTTGAGAGCCTGGGTTCTGAGGTAGCTTCAGCCTGAACCTCAGGAACTTTCACCTCCCCGAATGTGTGGGGAGTTGGGCGTCCAAATCTAGAAAGCCTGAAGGAACCTTGACTGATTAGGAACATCAGGCCCAGCTCTGCTGTTGAACTACTGCCCTGGTGGAGAAGGAACCAGCACACAGTAAGTGTATAAACTGTGGGGCAGGGATGCTGGAAGTGCCCTGTAGGAGGGTAGAAATTTGGGTTTGAAGTTGCAGATCAGAGGGGAGAGCTGAAATAAAGCCAGAAGCACCATCCCTCTGTCCCCAGGACTAAGTACTTATTAGGGGAAAAAAAATGAACTGACAAAGGAGAGAGAACCCAGTCATAAAAAATTCCTATAGGAATAGGGAAGCCTCAGTTTCATCTTCAGGAGGATACTGGAGTTTAAAAAAACAAAAACAAATCTATCCAGTAAAAAAAAATATCCAGAAAGAATTTATAGAAGAAATCAAAGATTTTAAAAATCAAATGAGTTGAGGAAAAAAACAAAAGAAATAAGAATCCAAGAAAAATAAGGATTGACAAGTCAACCAACTAAAAAAGGATATCTAGAGACATTTTTTAATTGTAATTGTTTTCCCAAATACGTGTGAAGTTTTCAACTTTCACCTTTGCAAAACCTTGTGTTCCAAACTTTTTTTTCCCTTCTTCCCCCTCCCCTCAAGACGGCGAGCAAATTTAGATTAAACGTGTTCTAGTCTTCTAAACATATTTTCATACTTGTCATTTTGCACAAGAAAAATCTGATTAAAAGAAAACGCCAATCAAACCAACAACAAAATGTGAAAATACTATGCTTTGATCCATGTTCAGTCTCCATAGTTCTCTCTCTGGATGCAGGTGGCACTTTGCATCATGTCTATGGGAATTGTCTCAAACAACTTCATTATTAAAAAGCCAAGTCCAACATTGGAGTTGAACTGATCGAACAGTTCTGAAGAGCAATTTGGAATTATGCACAAAGGGTTATCAAATTGCATTCCCTTTGATCAGTAGTCTCTCCAGTAGCCTGTATCCCAAAGATCACAAAAATGGGAGAAGGACCCACATGTGCAAAAGTTTCTGGCAGTCCTTTTTGTAGTGGTAAGGAATTGGAAACAGTGAATTTTTAGTTGGAAAATTGATAAATAAGTTATGGCATATAAATGTTACAGAATATTACTCTATTAGAAATGAACAGCATGATGATTAGAGAGGCCTGAAGACACTTACACATGAACTATGCTAAGTGAAATGAGCAGAACCAGGATATCATTGTACATAGCAACAAGAATGTGAACTGTGATGGACTTGATAACTTTCAATAATGAGATTCCAATTCCAGTAGACTTGTGATGGAGAGAACCATCTGCATCCAGAAAGAAATAGGGGGATTGAATTTGGATCATATAGCTTTTTCACTGTTTTGTTTGCTTTTTCTCATGTTTTCCTTTTGATTTCTTGTGCAGCATGATAAAAGTTGGAAATAATTTTAGAAGAATTACACATTTAACCTACATTAGATTGCTTGATGTGTAGGGGAAGGGAGGGAGAAATTTGGAACATAAGGTTTTGCAAGGGCCAATATTAAACTATCTGCGTATGTTCTGAAAATAAAAAGCTTTTTATAAAAAACAAAAACAAAACAACCAAGTTCATAGTTGATCACAATCTTGTTACTCTGGACAGTGTTCTCTTGGGTCTGCTTGTTTCCCTCAGAAGATCCAGTCATAGGGGAGAAAAAGACACTTTGCCTTTCACTTGCCCAATTCTAATCTTCAATGAAGGTATAAGACCAAGAAATAATGAAATGTAACAAATGGAAAAGTAAAGGAGAATGTGACATGTAAAACAGACCTGGTGAATAGGTCAAGATGAGAACATAATTGGACCTATCTGAAAGTGACCAAAAAACCCCCTTGACAAGAAATAGAGAAAATTGTCCTAGTGATACATTAAGAACACAAAGTAGAAATAGAAAAAAATTCACCTATTACCTCAGATCTGCGAGGAAAAGATACAGGAACGTGAACATTTGTCAAATTTAGAAATACCCAGATCAAAGAATTTTATAAGTAACAAGGACAACTCTTGCCCTCCTCCTCCCCCCCAAAAACAAACTAAACACTTAAGACATGCTGGAGTCAGAATTGCACTTGATTTTACCAGTAGCTAGTTTTAAAAAAAAAAAATCTGGAATATTACATATTAGCAATCAAAAGAACTAGGGTTGTCGCTTAAAATCTAGCAAATTTTAGTGTAATATTGAATTTTAAAGTCTACTCATTTTCAAGCTCTCTCTCAATAGAAAACTTAACATCTAAAAGTCAACTTTAAAGACTTAATTTTAAGGGATTCAGTAAGGCCAACCTGAGTAGTGGGTTTTTTTAAAATGTGTGACAAGGTAAACCATATATCTAAGAGTGACACTAGTGGGTAGTCCAAAAGATACTGGGATAGAACTTTGGCTCTACAAATCAAAACTGTCTAGGAAGAGATAAATTGTAATTATGCTATACAAAAGAGGTATGAGAACAAAAACCCATTTGGAGAAATTAGATGTGGCAGAAGGTAGGGTAGTTCTGAAAAACTATATTAGAAATGGGTTAAAGAGGGAATGATACATATATCTACCAAGAAGGTAGATCTAAAAAAGATGTAAGGAAATAAGTGGGAAGAAAATGGGATAAGATGGGGGTGTTTATGTAATGGTATAAAGTGTGTACACTAACGGAAAAAGTGGGGCTAGAAGAGAAGTAGAAATCACTAGGGATAGGAAATGAGCTACAAACAATAACAATGATCCAGAGTGGAATTTATTAGGGGGGAGGAGGGGAAAGAGTAGTAATCATTTATCTCAGACCCAAACAAGATTCAGTAAAGAAGAGAAAAATGCATTATAAATCACCCATGTTAACATTATTTTAGATGTGGTCTACAGTTTTGGTGGCTTCATTTAGCAGCTACATGCTGCTATTATCTTCTTAAATATGCGTTTTTACTCTTTGCTAATCTGTATATCATTCTTGGCAGAGGTGGAAAAAGCAAAGTAAAATTAAGTTGCTTAGGTTTCTCTGTCATTCCATTATCCTTTCCTTTGATTCTCCTTTTCCCAATATATTTTAAGAAAAAGTCTTTGGTTTTAGACCGACTGCCTTAGTACTGCAAAATCTTTAGATACAACCAAAGAACCTTGTTTAGTGCTTTTTTTTTTTTTAAATAAATCAAATGGGGCATAACACAAGACTGACACTTAATACAAAGAATTTTTAGAATTAGAAGGGACCTCTCTGGCCCAGATGTGTTGTGTACATGTTCCCCAAGCCAACAGCAAGCTTTTAGGTGATGGAGAATATAAAGAAATGTATTTTCTTGTCCACTTGAATTATTTTCTGTCCCCATGTATGCCAGTGTCTCATCTTCCATGTTTTTGTCCACTTCTGCCTCATTCTTTTCATCTTTATCAACAGAATGTTATCTTGAAGGCATCAGCTACTTTTTTTGCATTCCTAGCTCATAGTACAGGGCCTGGCACACACAGTATGTGCTTAATAAATTCTTGTTGGTTGATTACAATTTCTACTTGTCCTTAAAAACCCAAGTCAGAAGCTACCTCTTTAGTATGAAACTTTGCTTAATAGTTGACCTCCCCCAACCCATAGGTACTAGTAAAAACTTTACCTCTGTGGAATTTTTTTGTACCTTTCCATTAGCTACCTGTGTGGGTCCCCTAATAGTTTGTTATTTATTATTATTATTATTATTATTATTATTTTTGGCTGAGGCAATTGGGGTTAAGTGATTTGCCCAGGGTCACACAGCTAGGGAATGTTGTTTGAGACCATATTTAAACTCTGGCCCTCCTGACTTAAGGGCTGGTGCTTATCTACTGTGCCACCTAGCTGCCCCTGTTATTGATTCTTAAAGTACATTTCTCATCTACCACCTATTACAGAAAGTATAAATTGACCTGTGCCTTCAAGAAGCTTTCAATCTAGGTGAGGATATAAGGCATCATATAAGATGAAATGGTAGATGGAAAAAAAAATGAGAGAAGCAACATATCTGCATTTCTTTTGTATCCCATAACACTTTTTGTCTGGTATCTAGTAAATGATTAATAAATAAATGTATGTTGACTTGATTGAGTAAATTTTGTGGTAATGATATCATAAATACTCTGTTAATATTAAAGAAGAGATGAGTTGCCTGAGGTATAGTTTTTATTAAATTGATTTAGAAAAAGTATTCTAAAAGAATCAAAACTATGTTTAAATATCATGTATCAACCTTTTCAGAATAGAACATCTAGAAGCCAAAGAATTGGCCCAGTTCCCAGAAGTATTATTTGGATTCTTCTCTCCAACCACAGTTATTATCAGCACACCGAATTTCGAATTTAATTCCTTGTTTTCAGGAAAGACACTATTCCGACATCCAGATCATAAGTTTGAATGGGACAGAACACAATTTCAGAGCTGGTAAGTTTAGTGAATAACTTTCAGAGTTGAGTTTAAAGTAATTAGTTTGCTTTTTTATATGTTAAAGTACACATTAAACTGCAAGGTAAATGAATAAAGCATTTATTGTTTACTGTTACTAAGTACTATGTTAAGTGGTGAGAATACAAATCCAAAAGTAGGATACTTTTTACTGAGTTTACCTTTTAATGAGGTAACACAACATACACAGGTTTTCGTTCCAAGTTAGATGGAAAGGCTTAGTGGTTCTCTAGGGGTACAGTGAGAAAATAGTGGTAAATGCATCTTTTAAAGTGTTCCATTTGGAACTATATCCATTTGTTGAATTATTTGATAATAACTTCCTGCAATGAAGGGGAGGGGAATGGGGGGGGGGGAAATATATAATGGAAAGCTTTGTAATGGTCAATATTGAAGAACTACCCATACATAATGTTATGCAAATAAAGTTTTTTTGTTTTTCTTTTGTTTTAAAGAAATTTGATAATAGCAGGATTTGGAAGAACTCTTTGGCTACCCAAGAGGCAAAGACTGAAGCACTTGCAGAACCAGAATGAATTTCCACAAAATATTTCCCTAGACAAATGTCTTTAGGGGCTAGGCTTGAAGCAGGATTAGTAGGAGGGGTTCTGCTGTTCTTGTATTCATCTGCCTATTAGTGGGCAGTGCTTGAGTGCTTGTTGGCTGGGGTAGGCCCCTTCTCCAAACAAGGTGTCCTTTCTTGGATGATAGGTGCAGGGGCAGTCAGCCTTAATTAACTTTTATTCACCTTTTATTAAGGCGGTTTGTAGCACTTTAATTTAACTTAAACAAAAGCCTGAGACATTCTTCTACCAGCTCCTTGGGAGGCCAGGGCATGTGGGTGAAGGATAACCTCCAAATCCTAGAGACTTTTTGCTAGAGTCCTAGAAATGTTTCTCTTCAGTGGGGTGTAGCTTTTCTTCTGGGCACCTTGAGGAACCTTGGATTTTTCTTTGATTCTGTTCTTGACTCCCAGTGTTGACATTGTTATCACCTAATGCTGCCATGTAGGCCTCTTCCTGAGGAGGAGAGAGCTTTAGGTGAAGGGGGGAAGGTCTTCAAGTCAGGTGTGGCACCTGAGAATTGATGGTAAATTTAAGAGGACTTTCTAGGACTAGAGAACTCATGCAAGACATGGAAGAATGAGATGGAATCAAAGTTCTGGCAGTCAGCCAGGCCAGTTTTGCTAGAATGTCAATCAGTGAACACTTTATACATCTGCTGTTTCAGACAGACAAAATTCAGTCCCTGCCCTCAAGGAGCTCACAATCCTTTTTTTTTTTTTTTTTTCTTTTTTGCTGAGGCAATTGGGGTTAAGTGACTTGCCCGGAGTCACACAGCTAGGAAGTGTCTGAGACCAAATTTGAACTCTGGTCCTCCTGACTTCAGGGCTGGTGCTCTATCCACTGTGCCACCTAGCTGCCCTTTTTTTTTTTTTTTTTTTGCTGAAGGAGCTCATAATTCAGTGGGGGAGACGACATGCAAGGAAATGTATATAAAACCAGCTGTCGAGAATAAAAAGGAAATAACAGAATGAAGGCACAGCAATGAAGGATTAAGAGATGAAATAACCTTGGAAAAGTAAGCTTTAGGTGGATTATAGGCAGTGCTGAAAGACAAACTGAGGACTAAAATATTTTTTGTTGATACTGCCTCTGAAGGGTCATGACCACATAGTTGGCCTACATTTTAGAAAGATTATTTCGACAGCCATGTGGAGACTTGTTTTTACAAAGGGGCAAACTAGAGGCCAGGAAACCTATTGAATATTGGAATAGCCCTTATAAGAGATGGGGAGAACTCGAATGAGGGTTGTAGCCTTATGAGCGAGTTGAGACATATAGAAGTGAAGTTGATGATAAAGCTTGGCAACTGGTTGGACTTAGAAAATGGAGAAAGATTGCAAATTTGGGTACTCAGAAGAGTGTTGGTTGGTAATAGGAAAACTTGGAGGAAAGGTTGAGCAAGGTGAGTTTTTTGGTCCTTTTCGGTGCTTTTGTGGGACATCTAGGACCTCTAGATATGATATTCAGCAGAGGCAGTTGGTGATATGGAACTGGAATTCAGAAGCAGTTATCTCTACATACAGTCTTTCTCTTGATCTTTATACTTGATGTAATTTACAAATTATGTATAAATCTATTTTATTTGTATTTTTTTTTCCTGTGCTTCTGGTTCTTTGTATTTCACATTTGATATTCATTTGTCAGTCATTGGGACTTTTAAATTCCTTAGTATCTCCTAATTCCTTTATTGTGTAGGATGGCCTTTCTGGGAGGGATTAAATATCTGAGTTAAACTCACCTGTAGCACAGTAGGTGGTATCTTATGTGTTAAGGTGTCAAAGCCTCTGAAATAATCAAGATAATTTGTCATTAAATCTAGTGAGATCTCTAAAAGGAAAGGTTGAAAAAGAAAAGAGCCCAGGAGAGAATCTTGGGTAAAGGCTATTGCTGACTGAGGTTTGGGACGTGGATGAGCCATCAAAAGAATCCTAATTTCAGAATTAGGGATGTTGATAGTCATGAAATTTAGCCTCTACCTGGAAAAAGAATTCCCTGTCTACCCAGTGCTTAGACCCTGCATGAAGACTTTTGAGAGGGCAGCTTGTTCTACTTATATGTTAATAAGTTTTTCCTTACATCAAGTACAAATTTAGTTTTGTCACTTCCAGTTGGCTCCTGCTTCTGCCTTTTGGAGCTAAATACAACACACTTTATCCCTCTTTCATATCGAAAATGTAAAGACCACTATTTGCCCCTCCTTACTCTTCTATAAATTCATTACCCCCAGTTCCTTTAACCAGTCCTTCTAGGGCACTAATTTGAGGCCCTTCACTAATGTTATTTCCCTTTTGATCCTCTACTTATTAATGTCCTTCCTAAAATGTGATGCCCACAATGAAGTGTAATATTCTAGCATTTAAGCAGAGCAGAGTACAGTAGTGACTATTTCCTACTTATTTCTAGAAGCTATGCTTTAGGGTAGCTCAAGATTATGTTGGGGTGATTTCCTTTGTAATTTAAAGAAGTCCAATGACTGACAAATGAAAATCAAATATGTAAAATACAAAACTTTTTCTTGGAGGTGGGGAGAGGAAAAAGTTCTGCTATACTTTTTTGGTTCATTGGACTTGGGATCCACTTAGTATTTTCAGACTACAAAAAGAATCAGTTAGAGAAGAGACCAGCAGAGAGCAGTATTACAAAAGATAAGAGAACAATTTCCAGGAGGAAGTGTCAAACCAAAATAAAGCAATCAAAAATGAGAACCCCCTCTTGGAGAAAGCAGTTTTAAGCATATTGCTAGCCAGATTGCAAATGAGTGAGAAAAGAGTAGGGCATGAGGAAGTCGGGGCCCTTTCAAAGCTTTTTACTGTGAAAAGAGATGGGACAATAAAAGGTTTGTAAGGTCAAATGAAGGAGACAAGACTATCCTGGAAGAGAAGGTTGAAGGATGAGATCAA
Source organism: Myrmecobius fasciatus (assembly GCA_023553655.1). Taxonomy (NCBI): domain Eukaryota; kingdom Metazoa; phylum Chordata; class Mammalia; order Dasyuromorphia; family Myrmecobiidae; genus Myrmecobius; species Myrmecobius fasciatus. The sequence continues at coordinate 45,149 of JAJPUD010002084.1, forward strand.
AATCACAATTAGGTCAGCCTTAGTAGGATAACCCTTTTTTTTTTTTTTTAACAAATTAGAAGTGCTCTAGGAAAGAAAGGAGAGAAAAAGGCTTAAGAGAAAACATAGAAAAGTCACAATCGTCTCAAGTCATCCCTTTTATGCTTTCTCTCCTAGCTTCCTGTAGTTCCATTTGTGTTATTGCTTCCATTCCTATCATTATACTGTTCAGATGGGGAGGAGGGGAGAAGAATTCTTAAAGTTGTCAAAACCCTCAGTTTTGAAGCCCCCATGTCATTATTTTCTCGGGTCTTGGTCGAATTTCCAGTATTCTTTCAAAAACTTCCTCCATTAATGTTCCTAGGCTACATGTCTATTTGTACCACTTCAAGGGGTCATGATAGACTTGAGAGGTTCCTATGAAAAGGAGTAAGAGTGTTGCTTTTATTCTATAGTTCCATCCCTTGTTCCATGGATACATACCTTTGAGTCTTCAACCCACCTCCATAATATAGCTTTATTTAGGAAGACCCAACTTTTTTTGTCCTTAACAATCATTGCTACCCTCAGTTTATTCTGACCCCTAGCAGTCTTGATATTGGAACTTCAATTGCATGCCTTTGCTTCTCTTTCAGGGGAGAAAAAAAAATCTTAATTTGATTAATTTCATATTTATTCTCCTTATTGTAATTAGTTGTCTTAGTCTTTGAAACCATTCCATCTCTCCTGGAGCAGCTTCCCTTATAGAATTGCAAATGCTGGGAATCCTATTTTCTGAAATACTGAGATCTAATCTTAGTTTAGGATGCACTACAGACTTATACCCAGATTTTTCCCTTTTCAGCTGTCACAGGCTTTAATGAGTTGTCATTGACTTCCTATTACTTTAACTATGCAATCTAGCATCTAGTCCTTCAAGATCAAAGCAAGTCCAGAATAGTGGTCTCTTTACCCTCTATTTCTAAATATTTTTTGAAAAGTAGTCAGGCAAGGTTAGTGTTTATTAGCTATTTCTGCTGTTAACAGCATTCTAGCAGATGTTCTCACATAATTGTTTTTCTACATTGCTGCTATAAGGTTACTTCAGATTCAGGAAACTAATCTTAAGCTTTGTGGACAGTTCTTTAATATACTTCTACCGTGATAGCATTTGTTTCTCCCTTAATTGATTTCTTACATGCTTCTAGTACATAGATTTCTTCCCATTTTCATCTTGAGGCAACAGTGGTGTAGTGGTTTTGGAGTCAGAATTGACAGTAATTTAAGTATATACCCAACTAATTCTGTTTTAAGAAATCATGGGTCTTTGTAGTATGCACATTATGTGTCCAATTAAACCCTGTAGTAATATCAAATGAGGCATAAGCCAGGGTGACATGCTGGCCAGAATTTGTTTACCACTGTTACAGAGGACTTCCATGACAGGATTCCTTCTTTATAGACGATGAGGTCCTTTGAAGACTCTTGTTTGTGAATGATTTGATGGTCTCCAGAATACTGCAAACCTTCCTAAGTGGGTTACAGTACAATTGGAGTTGAGCCTTAACCATCCATATATACAAGAAAACACCCACTGACAAAGGAATGCCTGTTTACACTGTCAGGCACTCGAATTGATGGCCCATAATGCTTGTTTGTGTGTTTTGTATGCCTGTTCATTTAATGGAAAAATACTTTAGAACAGAATTAGATAAGAAAATAATTTGGCTTGTACATAGGGAATTGCACTGTGCTTTTAATGACCTCTCTGAAATAGAGGCTCAACTTTTGTACATTAGTTGTTCTGGTGATGTTATAGCTTCCAAGGATAGCAGCATATCCTTATCTCCAAAGAATTCAAGGTTCAAGTCCAATCAAGGGTATTGGAGAGATCTGTAGATACAAATAAGCTATACTATATTGCCAATGAAGAACTACACAGTAGTACCATAATAGATTTTTTTTTAAACCCCCAAACCATGTACCAGGAAAGGGAAGTAGGCCAGTCATAATAAAGGGAAATAAATGGTAGCTTGCTCTGTCTTTATGCTGCAATGGTATCTTATGTTCAGATTAGAAGACCCCCTAGTAGGGAGATCCCTATAGACTTATGGGAGGATCTTTAAGAACATAAGTGGGCTAGAATCTGAACTCAGGTGGGTAGATGATAAATACATCAAAGTGTGTGCAAGACACTGAGCTAAGTTCTAGGGGTGCAAAGATAGAAATAAAATAGCCCTGCCCTTTAAGCACTTATTTTTAATTGGGAGAATGAGGTAATTTAAGGAGAGAAACACATTGGTAGAACAGAGATGAAGGAAGATTTACCTAGTTAGATTTTGAAGGAATGCAAAAGATTCTGAAAGACAGAAAGGAGAGAACCAGAGAGACAGAGTATATGTGATTGTACTATCTCAGCTTAGACTAGTGCACAGAGGCAGAAAAGTTAATGTGAGTATGGAAATCGGCTAAAAAGATGGACTATGTGAAAGATAGTAAAAGGAACTCTACAAAAGACTAAAGCCACAGCATGGAAGGCTTTAAATGGCAGGTGGAATTTTTTTTTTTTTTGGATCCTAAAGACAATAGTCATTGAAGGCTTTCAGCCAGGAGAATGTTTGGCAGACTTTTTGATAGGAAGGAATAGGAATGTGTAGGAGGAGGGTTGGATAGAGAGGAAGGAGGAAGATGACTTATCTGATAGGAATTATATAGACTTCCTTTGATAATGCTCTCATTAGGCTCAGTAATTCCCAGCAGGCCAAATGTCAACACCTTGAATTAGAATCTCTTTCACATTAATTATGCACAATTTGCTATGTCAACATCTGAGGCTTGTTTTTAATCACTACCCTTCTTGCATTTTGCAATAAGCGATCTTGTGAATAAGTGCCTCTCTTCTCTGCTTTTTCCTCTGGACCTTTATATGTGGGTACTTTTATTTTTCAACTCAGTGTCATTTATCAGATTTGCTAGTTTAAAGCACTTTTTTTTTTTTTCTTCCCTTGATTAGATGTCACTTATCCCAGGTCAAGTGAAAGCAATTATTAGCTATTTTGACAGCTGTCTCGTCACATTCCAGATGAATGCCACAGGAAAACCAGATACTTGCTTATACATGAAAAGTTAACATGGTTATTTTGGGATATTTAGTCGGCTGCAAGAACTAACCTCTTCCTAGGTCATCTCCCCTGATGGTATCACATGGAGCAGGAGAACTGCATTCTTCAACTCGGGATAGACATAGGAACTACTTCATCAATAGGTGACCAAGGTTCATCTGTCCTTTTACTTCTCTCATTTGTCCCAGGATGCAGTTGTGACATGGGTTGTGATGTTCTTCTGCTTTTTCTTGAGGCACTTATTCTATTTTTTTCCAAAGAGCATTTCTTTCCCCTTAATACTCTGAAGGCCAAAAGTGTCCAACAGCCCTTTTGTCCTTAACAGGAAGACAAAGTCTGTTTTTGCGCACATTTAGCAGTTAGCTAGCAGTGATAGCAATGAAAATGGCAAACTCCCTGCAGGCTGTGGGGTCCTTTCATATTTCTAGAAGCTTTACAGGTAAGTTTTTCTTTGTACTTTTGGTCCTCTCTGTTCAGTTTAGCCAGTTTTCATTTGTCAATGACTGGATTATCAGTCTAGTAGATCATTTTAAATCACTTGGCTTCCTACCCCTTATGAACTGTCAAGGGTGCAACTCTGGGTATTGTAACCAGTCAGAAGAAATAAATGTCTGAAGAGACTACCTTATATTAGAAAAGGAAGTTTACATGGTATGGTTTTAGAGCTTTTCCTTTCCCCTCACCAAAACAAAAAATAATAAAAACCCTGAACCCCAGATTGATTCTAGAATAGTCTTTCATTCACCAATTTCAAATGTGGTTTAACTGTAAACCCCTAGAGAGAGGGAACATATTGGCTTCTATTCATACTAGGAAATGAATGACTGATAAAAACTTCTTTAATTGAGCAATCTCTGAAAGAGTAAGTAGAGAAGCCCCCTGAAGGCACCAGTGAGTATCTGGTGCCAGACAGGATTGAACAAAGAATAACAGGGCTCCTCAGGAGTAAATAGTAGTTTAGGTAGCATTTAAAAGCTTAATTTCCTACAAACCTCTGTGAGGGAGGTAGATATATCAGCCTCATCTTCAGACATTTGAACATTTGGGTTCAGAATTGCTTAGTAACTTATCCCTGTTCATTTGGCTGGTAAATAACTGGACCGGGAATGAAACTTACATCTTACCTGAAATCTGTTTTCTACCACATTACACTGCTTCTCCAGAAGCCCAAGAAAGACAGAGGGCCAAAGACAAACTGGGCTTTTGGACAACATTGCTTAGGTCCACTCTTAGGTCATTGTGTTTGACTCTTTAAATGACTGAGCCTAGTTACCTCTACTACATTTGATGAAAGCTTAATATAATTTTAGATAGAAATAATGCTGATAATAAATCATTCCTTTCTTTGATATGAATGATTACAATTAACACTATTAGCATGTCAACCTGTTATTAGCTTTTGGGGAAAAAAAGATTTCTAAGTTGAGTAATAAAGCATTAGTTTTGAAAAATTTGCATTTTATAATTGTAATGTCTCATATGTTCATGTATGTACATATATTGTATCCAGATCTCATAGATACAGCATATATCTAGATCTATTTATAGATCTATAGATGTTTTATGAGTCTTTAGATCTATAGAGCTTTTTTGTATGAAAATGAAAAGTTTTAAAACTTTGTTCACTTGAGCTATTTCAGATAAAATTTTTTGATTAGATTTCTGACCCCTAACATATCTTGATCTAGGTTTTTTTTTCTTTATTGATCTAGTTTTAAAACCAATTAAGTTATGTAACTTAAGAGATAATTTGTTTGTTTCCCCTCAGGGCTTCAGATGCAGCAAGAAATTATGGTTATTCAGTGGAATTTACTGGATTAGGGGAACCACCACCTGGAGCTGAGGCTGTTGGGTTCTGTACTCAGATAGGGATATTTGTGAAAAATAAACCAAACACACAATCTCTACACAATGAAAAAACTATAGAATGTACTCACACAACAGTAAGTACTGTATTTGTAAGATGAAATACAGATCTTCTAATCTTGATAGAAGAGAGTTCAAGGTTAAGAGACTCACAAGATTAGATTTTATTTTTCTAACTTTGCAGTAGAGAATAATTCCCTCAGCTGCATAGCTGAACTACAAAAGATAACTGAGCTGTTATGTCAAGGATGTGTTTTCTTGTATTGTTTGCCTGCTACCTGAGTCAAATGTTGGTTAACCAGTGAAGAGAAGGGTAAAACAAGCTGGGAAGCTGAAAAGGCTTAGTTAAAATGGTAAACAATTGGGGAAAAAAAAATCTTTGTTTTTAGTACCCAGTGGTACTACGGTGCTGACTTTTTAAATGTAAAATTAGCCTAAAACTAATCAATAAGCATTTATTAAATACTTACTATGAGCCAAGCTCTGTACTAGCACCTAATGATAAAGATCAAAAAGTGACTCAGCCCTTACAAAACTTGCATTCTAGGAGAGAAAACAGCAGATACATACATAATTGGGGGGAAGGGGTACAGTGGTGGGGAGAAAAGATACTTAAGGCAATAATCAGGCTATTGAAGTAGCCTAAGCAAAATGTTAATACAGCTTTAAATTTGTTAGCAAATCTGCTTGATTAGATTATTCTAGATTTAATATCAATTTGTAATATATAAATTCACTTTTCATATTTTAGAAGGATGCCTAGAAATTAGAATATAGTTAGTTCAGTGAAGGTAGGGACTAGTGGTTTTGGTTTTTGGTGTCCTCTCTACTACCTTTTGTATCTTGTGATACATTATTCTCCTTAACACTAGATTCCATTCCACCTGCCTTACTCCTTTCTATCTTGTCTTCCTGCCTTGTTCAGGGTATTCTTCCTTGGAGTACATTCCCTCATCTGTTTTCTAGAAATTCTGAACATCAACTTCTGGATGAGGTGCAGCCTCCTGCACTGGCTCTATCTTAATCTCCACAGTTGCTAGTGCTTCACTCTCAAATTTGCATACTTTATATTTCACTTACATGTGTCCACCCTTCCCCCTCCCCCCCCAGTAGAATATAAATTGGAAGAGGGCAGGGATTATCTTCAAATTTTTTTAGTGCCTGTCACTCCACATAACAGGAATGAAAAATGCATTATGGGTGCTAATAAATATTTGTTGAATAGAATTGAATAGGCCTCTTAAACTTATGATCTCCTTAAGGAAATCAAGATTCCACTAATTTCATATTTCTTCCCCCCTCTCCATGTAGAGTCATTTTGTAGTGGTTTTGCTTAATTTTACTTTTTCTTTATTTGTGTGTATTGCACATATACTTGAGGACATCTATTGTGTTAAGAATAGCATCTGATGTGTGGCAATAACTATACATATATTCGATTTCTTAAGTATTCTAACATAATTATCATGTAGTGGATATCCTGCCATCTAGGGGAGGGGTGGGGAGTTGGGGGGAAAAATTTGTAACAGAAAGCTTTGTAAGGGTTAATATTTAGAAATTACCCATACATATGTTTTGCAAATAAAAAGTATTAATAAAAAAAATACCTTCTGAAATCTTTTTTCCTGTTCCCTCCAGGTTGGTACAGTGATATATCCGAGCTTGAAGGAAGAAAAATACCTTCGGAAGGCAGTTTCCAATGAAGTTTTTTCTCAAATATTAAAAATGAAGAGAGTTCTATTAGAGAGTCTCAAGATAAAGAATGATAGTGACAGTGGTGATGAGCCTGAATTTGTCAAGCCTAAATATAATGAATCCAAAAATGACACCTCTGAGGAGACCCC
>JAJPUD010002084.1:51948-113025 GCA_023553655.1 Myrmecobius fasciatus
TCTGTCATGATTAACATTGTCAATGAAGAGGACTGTGATTTGAGTGACAATGATGGGGATGACTTATTTGGATGACGATGAGGAGGAGCATAATTGTGGCTCTAATAGGACATGTATAATGGGGATGACCATGAAGATCATTGCTAAGTTATTGCTGTTGTTTTCACAAACTTGGGGAATTAAACTTCTTAATGGGCTGTGTTGGTGCTTTTTTCCCACCCCCTTCCCCTGTGGGTATTTAGCAGTTTTATTAGTTTAAGGTTTGGAATTAAATTTAAATTATTGATGGTATAAATCAGTGGTGCCCAACAAATAGAAATGGGGCTGCTAAAACTATTCATAAAAGTCCTTGAGCTACATACCAACCTAGGAAAAAACCCACGTAACTATTATGTAAGGACTCCCTTAGTCCTACTCTCCTTACCAGAAACACTATCCCTTCAGATCCCAGGGCTAGCTTATGCCCTTCTATGCTAAGCACTAACGGCAAAAACAATATTCCTAGTAAGTTGTTCCTCTTCCCCTCCCCCCATTAGAACTCTCAGTATTGATGTTGTTTACCCCAGGCCAAAGTGATTTGGCAACTCTGCTGGAGGATGTCGGGTTTCTATGCTTTGCCCTTTTCCTACTTGTGCCTACAAAGACCTGTTTCGTACTTCCTCTTTTGTCTTGTCTCTGATGCTAAAGGGAATTCTGTTCCTAAGTTTTAAAACAGCCGTGTATAGACTGCAAGATGATGCATTTTATGGAAGTTGAGAAAATACTGGAGTGGAAAGGGAATTATGGGCTCAGGAAATAAGAAACTTATGTATAGAAAGCCCTATGATCAGGGAAGGAGGAAATACAATGGCATTTTGTTTATCTCCTTGTTTTTCTTAAATTTGTTATAAGAACTATATCCAAAAGGGATAGGGATTGGCTGTCTCTTCATGAAGAGAAAATGCTTTTAGCTGCCTAGAGTACAACTTCATTTAGACGAGTCAGATCTGAGTTCAATCCAGGCTTCCTGGTTCTAAGGCCAATTCTAAACACTATCACAGTCTTTGCATCAATTACATGAGGAATATTTCTTCCTTGTAGCTCACAGCTCCATTATTAGTTGACTAAACATTTGCTTTATGTACTCTTATGGAATGAGAGCCTCCCCTATATCCGATGAAAACCAGGAACAGATTTTTCAGATGGAAAAATTATGACTTGGGTCATAAACCTTCATGCTTATATTAAAACATAAAAGGACTTGAGTTTACCTGTCCAGTCAGGAAAACATTTAACATAAGATTTTTTCTAAATCAACTTAAGTGGGAAAAGTGGAAACTAGAGCTACCATTTGACTTGAGATTCATGAGCAAATTTCTCAAGGATCCCAGAAGCTTGTTACATAAGATTTCAAACATTCCTAGTTGAAAAATAACTTGAACATCTAGTTCAATGTCTCAAATATTACAACAGGTTTTTTATCTCAGTGAGTGAAACCCTACCTTCTAAAGGAGCCTACTGTAGTTCCAAACAGCTCTAAGGGGTAGTTTTTCTCCATATCAAGTCTGTCTTCTATTTTTTTCTTTTTGTTTTTGATTCTTGAAGTCTTGAGTCATTCACTTGAATTTGTTTAATTCTTAAGTGTTTTCTTCAGTTACCTTTTTTTAGCTCCTTTTGTAACTGGCCAATTTGTTCATTGCATACTTTTCCCACTTCACCAATTGCTTTTCAATAAATTGTCTTCATATCTCTTTTGCAGGGCATAGTCTTCTTGCAAGACATCCTTCTGGTGCTGATCTCAGTTTATTTTCCCATTTATCATCCAGCTCAAGCTTTTTTAATTAAATCTTTTAATTTGCAAAACATGGGTAATTCTTCAACATTAACCCTTACAAAGCTTTCTGTTACAAATTTTTCCCCCTTACTCCCCACCCCTCCCCTAGATGGCAGGATATCCACTACATGTCAATTATGTTAAAATACTTGACAAATTGAATATATGTATACATATTTCCACATTTTTGTGCAAGAAAAATCGTATCTACAAAAATCTTTTGAGATCTTTATGCAATCTTCCAGGAAGGCCTTTTTGAAAAGGGGACCAGGTTATATCTCCCTTGATGGCTTCCTCTGGAGTTGCTTTGCCTATAAAAACCTCAGGATCTAGGGTCTGCCCTTTTTTTTTTTTTTCTCTGGGGGGAAAAAAAGCTGTCTATGGTGAGAGCTCTCTTGTGCTTCTTGCTCATTTTTTAGACAGCGTGGGGGTCTGTTTAAGGTTAGGGAAGCCGAGGCTTTGGTAGGCTGCCCTGGGGCAATTCCGATAGTTAACTTCCACTGCTGGGCCGGTGGGGCTGGAACTTTGCCCGATTTACTACTTATAAAAGGCAAATCTGCCAGAACACCTGCCCCCAATCATGGGAGAATGTCCTGAGTGCCTCATACTCCCCAGGTGTTTGGAGTTTCTGCCACGATGAGCTGAGTCCTGCCCAGTTCTTTGCCCTCAGTTCCAGATCTGCCCCAAGCAAACTGCTTACCTGATGCCGGATTGAAATAGACCTGATATGAAGTTTTTCAGAGGTGACCGCAAGCAGTGTTTCGTAGTCCAAATATTTCTGGATTTGATGACTTAAAGATCAGTTCAGAGGCTTATTTTATTGTTGATTTGAGAGGTCAGAGGAGGACAGTCATGTCTTTACTCCGCTATCTTGGCTATGCTCCATATCAAGTCTAAAACTAATCCTTTGTATTTTCTGTTTCTTGTTATATTGTTGTCTCGAACCAAGTAGAAGCAGTAATTCAAACAATTCATTAAATAACCTAGTACATGGAAGGCTTGTGCTGAGGATGCAAAGTCTCATCTAGGGGTTTCATATCTCTTGGAAAGTAGCACTTGAAACTATAAAGATAATTTGAGGAAGGACAGAACACTAAAGAGGAGAGATTAGTTATAGGAGTGGCTTAAAAATTCAGTCTTGAAAGCTAAGGATTCTAAGAGGCTGAGGTGAAGATGATCATTCCAGCTATAGGACAGCCTGCTTGAAGGTGACTGTGGGAGGGCTGATTTAGTTGCAGCTAGTTGGGACAGTGAATGGGGTATCTGGCCTCGAGTGAGAAAATTTCACTTAAGTTCAAATCTTGCCTCATGACACTAGTTGTGTGACCTTTGGAAAGTCCTTTAACTCTGTTTCCTAAATTTGTAAAATGAGCTGGAGAAGGAAATAGCAAACCACTCCAATATCTTTGTCAAGAAAACCCCAAATGGGGTTAAGAATCAGACTTGTAGAAAAAAAACAAAAAGACCCACAAATGACCAAAAAACAAAACAAAGCCACAGACTAAAAAAAAAAAAAAAAAAAAAAAAAAAAAAAAAAAATCAAGTATATAATGGAATAATGTAAAATTTGAAAAAGCAGTTTGGAACCATATCATTGAAGGGCTTTAAATGACAATGACAGACTATCATTCATTTAATCCACAGGCAACCAAACACAGAAGATTGTTGAAGTTTGTGATGTTTAGACCTGTACTTGAGAAAGATTATTTTGTAGATCTAGGGAAAATGGATGGGAGAGAGGACATCCTGTAAAACTACAACCTGATAAACTAACTCAGTACAACAAAGATAAATTTTCTCAAGTTATAACTTAAGTTTAGGTTTCCCCCCTAAAAATACCACAATCTGTAATCTGAATCAAATGTGGGCCAGATAATTTGTTCTTACACATGAAGGAAATATTAAATGAAAAAGAAAGATAGCAGACATTAAGCATGACAAACTAGGTAGAATAATAACTCATAACTACTGTTACAATCTCCTGGAAGGTAGATGTTTAAATTTCTTAAGAACTTCAAAGTTGTCCACGACACAACTAAATTAGGTATTTTCCATAGCTTCAGCTCTGCACTGTCAAAACTACTCCATGAACTTGTTTTCTGTTGAAATGGCCAAGCCTGAATCTATTTTTGGTGCTGACCATTCTCCTCAAGAACTCTAGAATAACTGCTGAGATTCCTGCCCTGCTGCTATTTTGCTCCAACCTGATCAGAACTCCAGACTTTTAAACTCACAAAATCACTTATCCCAGACACACCCATCTAAAAAGAAAAAGTTGTTTTTATTTCAGAAATGGTTAAACAAAAAAGTGGTAGCCTTAAACTGGGCTTGGGCTTTGGATGCCATGTGCTCATGGCTACATGGGGGTTGGAGGTAGGTGATTGCTTCCTGAGGGGGTTACAAAGGGATTGGAAGGTCCAGTTTGATATAATGCTGTCAATGAAGACATAAAAAAGACCAAGGAAGGTTGGGGGTTGGGGCAGTACCTCTCTTTAAGATATTTGAGGAGTCTTAGGTTTTCCTAGCTCCACATCCAATGAGGAGAATCTTCATCATTTCAAAGGTTAAGTCCTCTAATCTTGAGTCACCTAGGACCAGAAAGTTCCAGGCCCTAGGAGTTCTCAAGTAATTGATCAGAATCAGGACTGGCAACTCTGGGCCATGTTCCATGGAACAGATACCATAGGCTGTTTCTACCTTGATTTACCAGCATCTTTGCTAAATTGTACAAGTGTGAGGTAGAATCTTAAGGTTGTTTTAATTTGCATTTTTCTCATAGTGATTTTGAACTATTTTTTCCTAGGTAGAAATTGGTTGTGGGTTTTTTTTTTTTTAAATCAGATCCTTTGACCATTTGTTTACTGGGGGAATGCCTTTTAATCTCGTAAATTTGTGTCAATTCCCTATAGATTTGGATATCAGACTTTTATCATCTATTTAATGCAAATTCTGTGCCTCTCCCCAATCCATCTTTTTTTTTTATTTTTTTTTTTTTTGCTGAGGCAATTGGAGTTAAGTGACTTACTCAGGGTCACACAGCTAGGAAGTGTTAAGTGTGTGAGGCCAAATTTGAACTCAGGTCCTCCTGATTTCAGGGCTGGCGCTCTATCCACTGCACCACCTAGCTGCCCCCATATTTCTTTTGGAAGATCCTAGCTCACCCTGTGGACTCTTTCTCTATATAGCTGCTTCCTTCTATCAATCTTCCATCCTTTTTTTTTTTTTTAAATGGTGTGACTTTTGATTCTGTACTTACAATCATTTATCCATTTGAGATTTATTGTACTATTAGGTGTAAGTTGCTAAAGTAAACCTATTTTTCAATAAACTTACTCCTTTCGTAAATAGTTTTCAATTTAGAAGTCCTTTTTTAAGTAGTTTATATTTTGGGTTTTAATTCATGAACATGAATGACTGCATTGGGTATTTGTTTTTAGGTCTTGCTGGTGTAATCTTCTCTAGGTTTACTTCCTCAACTTAAGTCAACTGCAGAAGTGGCCCATATGGGGTTCAGGCTCCAAAGGTCTAAGGTGCTAGTAATCCTGAAGGACTGAGATTTTTGGTAGTTCATAAACTCCCATGTAGCATATTCCTTATCAGGGAAGTTTGTATATATATATATATACAGAGAGAGAGAGAGAGAGAGAGAGAGAGAGAGAGAGAGAGAGAGAGAGAGAGAGAGAGAGAGAGAGAGAGAGAGAGATAGTTGTTACAAAAAGCACCCACCTGAACCACTTGCACACTCTCCCCTTTTGGATAAAGTAGGTTTAACTTTCTTCTAGGAACTTTGGCCACATGAATTCTAAAAGTTAAATCCAGTTTGCTCTTGTAGGGTCCTGAAGCTGTCTATTCTCAGTATCTAGTTTGTCCTCAGTCTAACTCTCAGTTCCTAAAGCAAATGTTGCCAACACCCACTTTAGAGACTGCTATTGACATCTGTAGGAACTCTGCATTTCAAATTTCACAAGATTGTCACCTGGTCAAAGGTAGGTGAGGAAAGAGGAAGAGTGACAGGAGGAAGCATTTTTCTCTATACCTCCCTCCCATTCACTCCATCTTCTCCATCCTCAGGCCATTCCTTTTCAGTTCTTAACTACTGGATTCTACCATCATTCACTGACCTGATGCTGAAAATGCAGCATTTAAAAATGGCTGGTATTACAAATTAGCCTAATGGTGTTTTATCATTTTAGCCAATTCTTAAGATATTTCCAGTGTTGTATTATCTGTCTTTATCCAATGATCAGAACATTTTAGTCTTCCTAAAACAATCGATTTGCTCCTTTGATTTTGATTTGATCTGAAAAGTTTGTTTCTAGCAATTGGGGGTAGAGTGACACTTCCATTGATCTGCTTTAAAAAATACAAATACATATATGTAGTGGTGTTTTTGGCTTTTTTTATCAGGCAGCATGCTGGGTGAAGTAAGCAGAACCAGGAGGACAATACACAAAAAAGATTAAAATACAAAAGGAACTTGAACTATGATGAATTTTAAGGACAAATCTCTAACCTGTAAAGATCTACATTAAATAACTAGATGCAAAACGTGATCATTTTGTAGGTCATTTTTTAAAAAAGGTTTTTGTTAGAATTTTGATGAAGCTGTCAAATGAAGTGATTGGGTTTATTTGCTTAGCTCCAAAGGACAAAATTAAGAATAAATGGTAAAAAGTGCAGACAAGTATTGTTTTGATGTAAAAAGTCTCCTGACACCTGTTCAAAAATGATATGGATTGCTTTGAAAGGTGATGGGTGATGGGTTCTCCTCGCCTAGATTGCTTCAAGTGGAGAATGAAAATCGGAGTGTTGTGGAGTGGACTGCTCTTTGGTTATGGCTCGCCCAAAAGGAACTTTAAGGTCCCTTCCAACCCTGAGATTCTTTAATGTAGTAGTTTTCTAGATTTTTAAATACACAGGAACAGGAGAGATTGCCTTCCGAATCCCACTAAATACTCTACTTCTCTCTGCTAAGTATGTAGGGCAGTCAATTTTTGATTATCTATATGAAATAGACGTGACCCAAAGGGCCAGGGCACATTTTCCTTCCTCTCTCCATCACTTTGGTTGGGTCCAGTTTCAGGCCTGATCCATGTTCTTGCTGCCATGTGCATACTGCCATCATTGCTGTCTGAAGAGAGAGAGCAGAGAAATCCCTTTCCCTCCACTGGAAATCCAAAGGAGATCTGGCATTGGATGAGTTCTCACAAAAAAGCCACCTTGAAAGACACTGGAAGCTGTCTCTCCACATCCTAGTATCACTGAATAGGCAGTTTTTCCTGCCTCATTCTTCAGTCTTCTTGAATATAGATCTGTTCACAAGGATAGACAACAACCAATATCGAGTTGCTGGCCACACATTCTCTAGTTAGGGGCCATACTTTGTAGGTCACTACAAGAGGCCAGTGGGCTTGCTCAGTCTTTTCACCATTAGGACATAAACAGTCAAGAGCATAATAGGTGTGCATAATCCATCAACAGCTTGTAGTGGCAATTAAGAAACATGTTCAGGAAAGGACAGGATACTGCTCTAATGAGAAAGCACAGAGAGCCACATCTGTTCTCTCATAAGACTATAGGAGAGATCCCATACTGGTTATTGAGTAGCAATGGAGAAAAATCGGTCTACAGAGTGGATTCTTGATCAAGGCTCTTAACCTTTCAGTGCTTTAGGCAATTAAGACATTGAATGGCAAAAAAGGTGCTGATTATATTGCAGAATGAGTTCCCTCAGAGATCACAAATCCATCTAATATCTATTCCTATGAATAACACTAAGTGGGATTATCTAGAGAGGAGTGGAGTATAGAGCTGAAGAAGTAAAATTGTATCAGTGACAACTACTCTCAGTTTCTCTAATGGAATACAAAAAAAAAGCTCTAGGAAAAAAGACATACTTTGAGCTTCTATAAATTTAGATTCCTTCATTTCCCAATTTTTGGAAATAAAGATCTCCCACTCTTTCTATTTATATTAACATACTCAAACTTTAAGACATGATTTTTATTGAACATTTTAAGACTCACTTTTACATTATTACAAATACTTTACAATAAAAAAAAAATCAGCCTTTAAAAAAAGGACATTTTCCTGGATTTATCATTGTACAGTTTAAGCAAAAGAATATGGTATCTATATATGAAGATCATTTTCCAAGTATCAACGAAGAATACTTATGGACTCACTTCATCAAAATACACTACACACATATATATAGATACTTGATAAATATTTTCAGAATTAACTAATAAAGCGCATCCACCTTTTTGGGTTTGTCTCTGTTTCTTTCCACAGACTGAATCAACTTTTAAGAGGGAGAGAACATTGCCTGTATTAATTTCCAAAGAACACCAAATGGAATAGTTACAAAGTGCCCTGCTCATGTAAAATCCCACCAATATTTATTGGCAAGATATTTCTGGGTTTTTATGATAGAAGATAATTACATTAATGAGTCTGGAAACAAAGTATACATTTTCCACAGAATTGAAGGCCTTTGCCAGCTTTGCTCTCTAGGGAAACCGAACTAAGACCAGCCAAATATTTACGCTTGCTGTGTCATTTTACTTAGGAAAATCTCATACGTTAGGAGATTCTCCTGGGATGGTCTTTTAAGGTAGGTTTACTATATGTTCATTTCATTAGTGCATTTTAAAAGATTTAATACATTGTAGATACAAACTAAGGTTGGTACCTGAAAATTTATTTGGACACAGTGTGTCAGGTCTGAGAGTAAGATTATTCTCAAAAAGTAACAATTAACTATCACTTTGTTAATTGAATAAACAAAAATTAATGCTGAATAAAGGTGCCTCTTCTTCCCATACCAAGCTATTGAGTTATACACAGTATCTTGTCAACATTAGGGCAGAAGAAAATCATAATCAAATTAGTGACTCCACATGAAGGACCATCCCACAGAAAGGGTTCGGGACACATTTATTATTCCTTGATGGCAAGGAATAATCATTAAATGTTATCAGGATCATGTCAGACTTCGTCAAAAGGAGATGAACTCCAATGGTACCTCATAACTGAGAACATTATTGTATTCTAGAGGCCTAGTACTTCAGTGTACTGAATATGTATGTACTACATACTTAGAAATGTTTAAAAGCTTTTTTAACTAGCCAGTGAGATCTCTAATCCGCACTAAATTGGTCCATACCTTATCAGCTTTGAATATGGGTAAATCAAGTTTCTCAAATGAGGAAATTCAAAATAGGCATTAAATTCCCAAGCCTCAGAGTTAGAGACCATCTTGTCCAATCCTTTCATTTTACAGATGACCTGACACCCAGAGACGAGAGATGAATTGCAAGACCATTTTACTAACACCACACTGATTCAAATGCTTTATAATGACAGCTGGATTATTTCATTGATTATCTGGAAGATATTCATTGCAATCTTATTTAAGCATGTTTTCAGTGGAGGCTAGTGAGATATTTGCTCCTTTCAAGCTACAATTAGATTTAATTTAAAGATTCTTGGATGTTCTTGAGGCCGGAGGATAGGGATCCGATCCTGAGTGTGATCCTGGATATGTCATCTCTTGCACTTAAGGTTTCTCATCTATAAAATGAGATAACTAAACTCTAAAATTCTTGCCAACTCTACATAAAAGCAAAGTATTGTTAGAAGAAACCAATTTGATTATAACCATTATTGTTGGCGTGTCCTTGGAATGGAATAAAATGATAGGTTTCAATGTTTGGGGTCTATATTGTCCTGCTACAATGTCAGGTTAGAAAGAAGATTTCATGTTTTTTTTTTCAGATCTTTCCTGATTTGGGTAAACCAAGGTTAGCCTTGTGAAAATGGGCCTTCTGATCGACCTCTATAGACATCCCCTCTGATACATGTTATTTTAGATTTTTCCTTCATCTTCACTTATGACTCTCCAGCTTTTGAAATATACTTATATTCTTTAAGAATATATTAATGCCCTTCTTTGGGACAGAATCAGAAAAAAATTTAAAAAAATTTCTTCTTTCAGATTTCTAAAACTTCTTTGGTTCTAAGTATTTGCAATTTTTTTTTAATGTTTAAAAAAATTATTAAAATTACAACTAATTCTTAGAATTAGATCTTCTAACTGGAAATCAGAATAAAAATTAGACTTGTGAATTCAAATATATTTGATGACTACCATGATGTTCTGAGGGAAATGGAGCTCTAAGTGAATCAAACTATAAAAGGAATGAAGATGTTTAATCAGATGTCAAATGATGCAAAACTTTTTGTAGCAAGACTGAAAAAAAATTTTTTTTCAAATCCACAGATGCAGTACTAATAGAACACAAAAGAGAAATAAAATGTTACAGGCTCTTATTGAATTCAGACCCTAAAGGCACTTACTTATAAGTGCTTTTTCCCTTTCCTAATTAATGCCCATATTCATTAAAAACAGTTTCCAACTTTATACTGGACAATTCCAAGATGAAGATTTACTGGTAGTGTTAGATTTTTAAAATAAAGATATGATTTTTAGTTTTCCTATTTGTCTCCACACTTTATTATTATTTTAAACTAGCATTGCACTATGGAAATACATTCTGGCTCTCATCTTCATACAACAACGCCAACGGATATAACTCCAATAAAAATATAACCTAGAAGTAATATTTGGGCAATAGAAAAATATGTTTTTCAATGTTATGCCATTAAGAAATAGCTTTTTTTAAATTATATTTTTGGCTCTCTATTAAAATTGTCCTTTACTTTCTTTTTAACAATGATTTCTACAATATATGGGAGAGTCTATATTCTGTTTTTGCAAATAACTTCTTACCACTTTTTAAAATAAGCTTTCCTCACTAATTCTCAATGATTACTTCTTCAAAAGAATTCCTAATAATGATTCAGGAAACTCAAACCCTAATCATTCTAAGTATTCTTACATAAATATTACTTTCCCCTTTTAAAAAAATCTGCATTGGCAGGGAGACTATTCATTCTAAGAGTTTCCTAAATTAAAGAAATCACAAATCTAGTTCCACTTTTCCCCCCAAAACACCCCCAAACCCAGCCCAGATACGATACTTAAAATAGTATTGGGCCAAAGTATCAATAGGCAACTGTAGAATACATGCATTAACAATGGAATAGCAGAAAAAACAGTTAAATCCTAATATTAGCTCATATAACTGCTCCAAACCTCTAAATCCTAGGTTAAAAATAAAACCTGAATATTAAAATTTGTTCTCATTTAAATAAATATAATTGTTCCCTAATTTAGTCCAAATGGAAACATATTTTGCCAAAAAATCCTATTTGCAGACATTTCAATGCAATGCCTTTTTTGGACACAGTGTGTCAGGTCTGAGAGTTAAGAGGTTAGGAATTATTTATCAATAATTAATATTTTTGGGGCAGCTAGGTGGCGCAGTGGTTAGAGCACCAGCCCTGAAGTCAGGAGGACCTGAGTTCAAATCTGGTCTCAGACACTTCCTAGCTGTGTGACCCTGGGCAAGTCACTTAACCCCAATTGCCTCAGCAAAAAGCAAAAAAAAAAAAAAAAAAATAATTAATATTTTGTTAACAGTGATTAAGTGATCCAGAATGAAAAAGGTGAAGTTTTCACATTTATATTGCAGTGTTGACTGCTCCTCTCTTTCTCCCCATTAGAAATGACTCAAATCCCATAAATAAATTGAAGTAGGCTACATAATCTCTGTATTCTTTGATGCAGTTTTGCTTATCCTCCTTTTTTCAAGGCACCTTTAGGCATGATTAAGGAAAAAAATTTAGTACCTGATCACAGAGGGCTGACAGAAGAAACAAATCCTCATCATCAATGCCAAGCAGTGGTTTGTCTCCTTTGCTTTACCCTGTGTCATAGTGGATTCATTTTCCAGGAGCACACAAAGTTGAACTTTTGTGCCAAGGCCACCCTGGCTCTACTGAGATGACAATTTTACTTTTAGTCCTCTGAGATTCTGCACCTAAAAACAGTAGATTCTGTCAGTCTGTGAATTAAATGAACTCCTAGATAACTCAGGATCACTTCTGGTGACCTACCATAAACATAAAGCTTCCTTGGAAACATTCCAGAGCGGCAGTGCCCATAGCTTTTCAATGTCTATTAGCCAACAGGAGCAATACCATGTATGAGAATTATGATGATGCTAGTCTCACTAATTCACCTTAACTTTTATGTACCTGTTTCTGAACAATGCAGGTGTACTTTTATGTATGATAAATTTAGAACTACTAACAAATAATTTGTATATTTAAATCCCAGAGAAGCATTTTCCCTAAAAGCATAAATCCATACTTTAAATTAAGTAATGACTGGAAAAGGGATGTCAATTTGGAAGTGATATTTTAGGTAGTACATAGGAAGAGTTCCTTGGGGAAAAAATGTATTTATATAGGAAGAATTTATAAATTGGATCCTAACAGTCTATTAGTTTTAAAAAAGGACCCTCTCCTTAAAACCAAATTCCAAACATAGTAATCACCACTGACTGTAAATATAGAAATGACACTTAGAATATATAGCATTCTTTTTTTTTTTCCTTTCCAAGACAGGATGTTTTTCTAAGTGGAAAGCAAGTATATCACTAATATGTACATTTCCAACTTATGCCCGCACATGGCCCTCACTGTGTAATGGTGCCTTGTACTACCATGCTGAAGTGTCCTTTCATGGAGCAAGAGGCACTTTGAGATGAACAAGACAAACCAATGTTATTTTCCTTTTTCACAGAAGAATCCAGGTGGTCATCTTCTTCTGTGCATTTTCTTACGAGAGTTTGAGAAAAAGGACCCGAAAACCCAATTATTAGCTTCTGAGATCCAGAGGAAAGCTCCACTTTAGCGTTTGATCACGACTTGTTCATATGCACCAGATCCCACTCTGAAACGGTAGTATAAAAAACAACTTTTTAAATTTAGAGCCCAAAGTTTGGGTTTTCCTTAGGGAATTTCAGGTAATCAGGAAATTTTATCAGGGAATGATAGTTAAAAACAAAAGAACAACTCTATATTCCATGTGTTTTGGAAGGAACCTAACTTAGGCCAGTTCCCTAATAGTTTAAATTTAATATGAGAACAAAACTAGGTACTTTTAAGTCATTCAATAATTTTTAAAGAAGTGATTTAACAAGGATAGGCACTAAAAACATCTTTAGTTGTGTCAGGTAGGTGGAACTCTCTTGCCCAAGTCACCCACTATAATCCACTAGCTAAATCTATTTGAATACAAACTTTTCTCTCCTGCTTCCAATCCTGGTAGGTATAGAACTAAAATCAAAAGTCTGAGCTTTTATTGCCCAGAGCCAACTACGTCATAAGGGATGTTTCAATACTTTTTTTTTTAAATAGCTTTATATTTTTAAAATATGTGCAAAGATAATTTTCAACATTCACCTTTGCAAAACCTTGTGTTCCAAATTTTTCTTCTTCCCTTCCTTCCACTTCTGTCCTCTAGACAGCAAGTAATCCAATATAATTTAAACATGTGCAGTTCTAAACTTATTTCCATATTCCATGCTGCACAAGAAAAATCAGATCTAAAGGTAAAAAAAAGGAAGCAAACAAAAACAAAAAACAAAAAAAAGTGAAAATACCATGTTGTGATCCACATCCATTCCCCATAATCTTCTCTCTGGATGCAGATGGCTCTCTCTCTCTCTCTCCATCACAAATCTATTGGAACTGGCCTGAATCACTTCATTGTTGAACAGAACCATGTCCATCAGAGCTGACCATCATATAATCTTGTTGCTGTGTACAATGTTCTCTTGGTTCTACTCGCTTCACTTAGCATCAGCTCATCTAAGTCTCTTCAGGCCTCTCTGAAATCAATCCTGCTGACCGTTTCTTATAGAAAAATAATATCCCATAACATTCATATACCGTAACTTAGTCAGCCATTCTCTAATTGATGGGCATCTACTCAGTCTCCAATTCCTTGCCACTATAAAAAGGGCTGCTACAAACATTTCTGCACAGGTAGGTTCTTTTCCCTTTTTCATGACCTCTTTGGGATACAGACCCAAGAGAGACACTGCTGGATCAAAAGGTATGCACCGTTTGATAGCCCTTTGGGCACAGTTCCAAATTGCTCTCCAGAGCAGGTTGGATCCATTCACAGCTCCACCAACAATATATTAGTGTCCCAGTTTTCCCACATCCCCTCTAACATTTATCATTATCTTCTCCTGTCATCTTAGCTAATTTGAGAGGTATGAAGTGGAACCTATAAGTTGTCTTAATTTGTATTTCTCTGCTCAATAGTGATTTAGAGGATTTTTTATATAACTAGAAATGGTTTTAATTTCTTCATCTGTGTTTCAATACTTTTTAAGGAATAACTAGCCTAACTAGTAGGAGTAAAACATATTGCTCCCATCACGTTTTTATGATGAATTTTCACATATTACTTAAAGATTTCATAAAAATAAAGCATGTAAAATAATTAATGCACTACAATTAGGTTTTTATCACAAAGACTTCATAAAAAAGCAGAAAAGGACCCATATATACAAATATGTACATAGCAGCTCTTTTGGTGGTGGTAAAGAATTGGAAATTGAGGGGATGCCCATCAGTTGGGGAATGGCTAAACAAATCGTGGTATAGAATGCAATGAATACTATTGTTTTATAATAAATGATGAGCAGAGGGATTTCAGAAAAATCTGCGAAGACTTAAATGAACTGCTGGTCAAAGTGAGCAGAACCAGGAGAACATTGTACATGGTAACAGCAACACTGGGCAATGATCAACTTTGAATGACTTAACTCCTCTCAGCAATGGGATGATCTAAGACAACTCCAAAAAGACTCATGATGGGAAATGCTATCCACATATAGAGAAAGAACTATGATGTCTGAATACAGATTGAAGCATACTAATTTAACTTTCTTTTGATTTTTTTCCCCACATGGTTTTTCCCTTTTGTCCCGATTTTTCTTTCACATGACTAATGTGGAAATGTGTTTCCACATGAAAAATAATTTTAAAAATAACTAATAATTTCAAAATAATTTTAAAAATAAAAAATTCCTATCAATTACTATTATCCTAATTCCAGGTTCTGACTATGGTAAGAGAAGGCTAGGTAGCTGCTTTTTCCCTTAGCTTCTTCCCCTTAAAAACTATATATCATCTTACTGAAAGAATCTTTAAAGAGATAGAATCAGAGTTTTAGAGTTGAAAGAGCTGTTAAACATAATTAACGTGTAGTGGATACCTTGCCATCTAGGGGAGGGGTGGGGAGTTGGGGGGAAAAATCTGTAACAGAAAGCTATGTAAGGGTTAATGTTGAAGAATTACCCATACATATGTTTTGCAAATAAAATAAAATTAAAAAAAAAAAAGAAAGAAAGAGCTGTTAAAGGCCAATTAGATCATCCTTTCACAAATGAGGAAATTGAGGCTCAGTGAGGTTAGACCACCCTAAGGCCACACAAGTAATTGACAGAGACAGGATTTGAACTCAGGCTTTCAGATTCTGGACAGCTAGATGGTTCAGTGGATAATGCCAGGTGTGGAGTAGGGAAGACTTAAGTTCAAATCCAGCCTCAGGAACTGACTAGTTATGTGATGCTGGGCAAGTCACTTAACTCTGTTTGCCTCAGTTTCCTCATCTGTAAAAGAGCTAGAGAGGAAAATGGCAAAACATCCAGTGTCTCTGTTAAGAAAATTCCAAGTGAGGTCACATAGAGTTGGACACGCCTTAGGGTGACAGGTCCTATGTTTGGTTAATATTGTACAGATTTTTGTTAGAGTACTTTGCAAATCTGAAAGGTATATGTTAAGACTGGTATCAAATAGATGTTAATAAAATTTTTTTCCCCATTAAGTTTGATTTCAGAATGCCAGTAAGCCTTTCAACTTATCCAACTAGGCCATTTCCTTATCATCTTAACATTGGGTTGTTTTTTTTCTTCTTTTTTCTGCCTAGAGAAGATCAAGCTATTGTAGGTTTTTTTCATTTGTTCAGTATAACCTTTGGATTCAAGTTCAAAATTTTCAGATTATATAATTCCTTATCATATGTATTTTGCACTTATAAAGTTCAATGACATTTTGATATTACTGGAGAAATATCCCATGAAATGAAGGTGTTTAATTTTTTTTTTTTTTTTTGGTGCAGTCACATACTTTTGTGTCATTCATATACATCCAATTTTATTGCTTTATCTTGACTTCTTTAATTTGAAAGCTAAATTCAGTTGTTTTTAGGAGAGAAAACAGATTTAAGACTAATAAGAACTTTATAAAGGGTTTGAAATATTTCACTTAAAAATGCTAGATCTGTGTCAAAGTCTTTGAAATAATCAATGAGGGGAATTTATGCATTTTTTGAGCAGCTTGTCTAATATTTACTGATTGATTAAGTCACTTTTTATATTCCTAGACTTTATATTTAAGATTTACATCAACAATAGGGTAAAAGCTCAAAAGAAAAACTGGCAGAGTAATAGTAATCATGTTATACAAATGAGGTGCAGAGGAAGAGCAGACATACAGGTATTAAAGGAAGGAGGGCTCGTAGTTCTGAAAACCTAGTCACCTTGGGAATGGTTCAATAGGCAATGTTACATACATATCATGAAGGGTATAGCATTCTCCAAAATATATAAAGAAATAGGGGGGGGAATAGGTGGATAGGGAAGCAAAGGGTGAGGGAAGAAGACAAGGGAGGGATCCTTGGGTGGGGGGAGGTTAAGTAAAAGTAAGCCAAATTATGGAGCAGAATTTAATGAGTCAGTAGGGATAGGAGAGATGTCTGTATCTGGTGTATGTGTGTGTATGTATATACATATCTATATATGTATATATAAATATATTTTTTCTTAATTGTAGCTTGCTTGGGGATGGTGAGGGGATGAAAGAGATATATATGTGTATAGGTATGTATGTGTATTTATATATCTACATATTATATATAAATATATCTTTTCTTAACTATAGCCTGCTTAGGGGTAGGGAGAGTGAAAGGGGGGGAAAAGAATAAAGCAAAAAAAGTGAACAGCAGAGAACAAAAGAACAATTTACAAGGAAGTAAGGAAAAGACGGGCACTTATGAATATAATTTCTTCTACTTATATATACTTTCTTAAATTGGTATTTGTTGTCATGTATTTTGAATCCTCCCTGATGTTCTGCTGGGCACATGATAATAATGTTCTCTTTTGTTTTGTTTCATTTTGTTTTGTATTCATTTTCTGTTTTTCTTTTCGCTTATTCTGTTTCTACAAATAAAATAATTTTTTTGGGGGAAAAAACATAACCCAAAATCATTTAAGGTTTTGGTGCTGCTGCCGAAAAGCAGTATAAAGCTTCTGCTTATAGCTGATAAGAGGTTTCTAATTACTGGTCATAATTAAAATATTTATGTTTTCAGTCCATTTTATGTGCATTTGTGTTTTGTCTACTTTTGTGGTCAGAACTATCTGCACTGAAGCACTTGTTCTAAAATATCTTTTTCTTTCTGTGGTACCAGAACACAAAGGAACACAACTCAATCTGCTATCCTCCTAGTCAAGCTGATCATCACAAATATTTTAAGTAGGGCCAGTCTGAAATTCTCTGCTTCTCTCTCTACATCTTTGACTCTCAGGAGCAGTTATATGACAATAACTGGGGTGTTAGAATCATCAGTAATATCACTAGAGCCCAGTGTGCTAATGTTTCTGGGTTCCTGATAGGTTTTCCGAGCATGTGATACCCTATTGTGTGTTGGTATCACTTCCTCGTCATATTAATTACTGAGTCTAAAACCCTCATATAAAAGATGGGGAAACAGAAAGGGAGAAGGTAGTGACTTGCCCAGGGTGATACAATTACTATCTGAGACAGGATTTGAATCCAGATCTTTGTGATACCAAGTCCACTGCTTTATCCACTGTGCCATACTATCTCTTGTATCCTTTAACCTCTCTATACCTTAATTTTCTACCTATAAAAAGAAGATCTAAAGAGCTTTTCTAGCTCTTAATCCAGGACCCAAAACAATGTACAATAATCATTAGACTGTAAGATCCTTGAGGGCAGGGCTCTCTTTTGCTTCTTTTTGGATCCCCACCCCTTAGTGCAGTGCTTGGCAGACTGAAGGCACTTAATAAATGTTTGACTGATAAAGGATGGCCCCAATTTCTTCTAGCTGTGGAGTTAACCCTTCCCCCAAGGATTGCCCTCAGATTTTCCCCTTCTCTTATCTCTTCAATGACCTCCCAGTGCAGATTACTCCAGAGTCAGTCTCAAGAGCCCTGACCTCTCGTCCTTTGTCTTCAATTGCTAGAGACACATCTCAAGCTATTCATTAGCATTTCGAATTCAACCTATGGGGGTTTGACATGGAGGCTGTTTCAGCAAAGGAAACTGAAATGGAATAAGATAGGGAAGAGGGGAATCAAGAAAGAGTTGTGTGGTAAAGATTCAGAAGAGGCTGTGAAATGTGTCCAATGTTGCATAAAATGAAAAATAATGAAGATTAAAGTTATTATAATGAACAATTAAGAGGACATAGGAGACAGTAATTTCAGCTAAACAGTGAGATTGGAAGTCATATTCCAGAAAATTTAGAATAGAGTAAGAGGAGAGAAAGTTGAGGCAACAAATATAGATGTTTTTTCAGAGTTTGGCTGATAAAAGGAAGAAGGATGATACAAAGGAAAGAAAGATAAGGATAGAAAACAAGGATAGAATGATAGCTAGTGGGATGGGATCCACTGATGATAGTGAAGAATGGAGGACACTTGGGAGTTTTTGTAGGAAACAGGAGGGAAGGATCCTAGAAAGAGACCCGACATTAAGTAGAAAGAGATTGGTGTGGGGATGATCTGCTAGAAATGATACAAAAAGATGGGATCAAAGAAACATGTAAAAGTTGGCTTGGTGAGGAGTATGGCCATTTTTTCATCAGAGATTAGAATAATGGAAGATATGGAGAAAAATAATGTCACCTGGATTCTTTATACTTTTCAGTCATTTGTAGAATTGTGAAGATGCTGTCTTTTATGGAATGACTCTTATAAAAGTCTGCTTGTTCCCTTCATTAATGATGGTGTGTGTGTGTGTGTGTGTGTGTGTGTGTGTATACATACATGATTTTCACTGGCAAAGTAAGCAGTGAGAAAGTTGGTAGATGTTAATATTTTTTCAGCCACTTCTTTTGGATGAAAGACATTTTTAAGGTTTTTTTCTCCCATTTCTTGTGTTTTCTGTTACATTTCTAGGTTAGCCTTTAGTTATTTTGGGATAATCTGTTTATTTTCTTTATTGTCAAGCTTTTTATTTATGTTTTGCTTTCTCCAGCACTTCTCTGTTTTGACTCAATACTATTCAAAATCTTTCATCATTCTCCTATATGAGTTTATATTCTAAAATGTGTGGTAAGCTTCATATTTAAAAAGAGCAACATCAAAAACTCAAAATATTGGGGTCAGAAGTAAATAACAAGCTCAATATGAGATGATAAATAGCCTTCCCCAAATTTCTGTAACCTTAAGCTGCACGAATAACAATATGTCCAGGAGAGGGCTGATGACAGTCCACTGTGTTCTCTTTTGGTGATATCACTTCTGGAAAATTATATACCAGAGGCGTTGAATTAATACAGAAACAAAAGCCATTAAACTGTACAGAAGGATTCATGTGGGCCATATTATTTTTGCTTTGTCATTTCAGGCATGTCCAATTCTTTGTGACTTCATCTGGAGTTTTCCTGGCAAAGATACTGGAATGATTTGCCATTTCCTCCTCTATTTTACAGATGAGGAAACTGAGGCAAAAAGGGTTAAGTGGTTTGCTCAGGGTCACAGTTAGTGTGAATACAGCTTGTGATACAGTTTGATACTGTATCCACTATACCACTTAGATACCCCTATATGGTGACTCAGAAAACCATAAATATCTATGCAATTATATTTTTATTTTGTCAAATATTTCCCAATTACATTTTAATCCAGTTTGGGTTGCACTTAAGCCATAATGTGGTCACATTTAACACCTCTGTTGGATAGTTTGGGGGCTACATTTTAGGAGGTCATTTACAATTTGCAATGTAACTATAAGTGACCAGGGCAAGCTGACCAATGCTTTTCCCATTGTGTAATGGAATTTATAGAGGGTGCAAAAATTTTTAAATGTTATTAAAGGATCATGTAATTTAAAAAAAATTGTTATATTTACATTTGCATTTGAGCATTGAAACTAATGAGCAAGAATAATTAATTGGTTACACTAACAAGCTACCAGATGGTAGTTATTGGGATAGTCACTTTTTGGGCTTTGGTCTCAAGTTATCAAATAAGGTCTAGATAACCTAGAGGTTTTTCAATCTCTAACTCTATGATTCTATGATAAATACCTTGAGGTTTTTTTTTCCCCCCTGTTCTCCAACCTTTATATAGCTATATAACAGAGAGAATCCTATGTGGGTGGTATCCTGGGATGGGGAGCAGTCACCCTCTTCACATGAGAATGCCAATGATTTGGGATCTTTTCCTCCACAATAATTTGAGTTCCTTGAGGTGTTGCTTTGTATTGCTTGTCCTGGGTACCAAAGCAATTAGCTCTGTTGCTCAGAGTGGTAAGACAACTCAAAACTATGAAGACTGGGACAGGATATTTAGCCTAGAAAAGAGAGAATTTCAGAACTTCTAAAAAGTAATCTTCCAGTAGTTGAAGAATACTATTATATTCTTCAACTACTGGAAGATTACTTTTTAGAAGGATTATATATATATATAATAGTATTCTTCAACTACTGGAAGATTACTTTTTAGAAGGATTAATAGTTAGAAGGTACAAGGTAAAATTTGGCTCAATATTAGGATGAATTAGAGCTATCCAAGAGTATAATGACTGCTTTGGGAAAATTTGAGTTTTATGACTACAGCTCTTTGAATGAAGGGTGAATAATTACTTGTGAGGGGTGTTGTAGAACGAATTCACATGCCCCCTAAAGGGTTGGGTCAATTGATTTCTAGAGCTCCTTCTAGCTCTAAGATTATTTGATTTTAAAGTAATGTTTGCTTTCCCTAATCTGAGTTCACTTGAACATTTGAAACCTTTTTGCTGTAGTTATGAAGAGTTTTAGCCCATAAGCTTTTAAAAAAATATTCCATTCTCTTTATTTTAAAGATTAGGAAAATGGTTTCAGTAAGAGTTAAATGACTTATCCAAGATCACACAGTTATTAAAAAGAAAAATCAATATTTGAACCCAAGACTTTTTCAAAGTATATAACTATATACTATATAACTATAACTATATACTCATTATAACATATTCATATTGAAATATGAAATGAAATGCCCTTAAAAAATATATGTATAGGGGCAGCTAGGTAGGGCAGTGGATAGAGCACCAGCCCTGAAATCAGGAGGACCTGAGTTCAAATCTGGTCTCAGACACTTATCACTCCTAGCTATGTGACCCTGGGCAAGTCATTTAACCCCAATTGCCTCAACAAAACAAAACAAAACAAACAAATATATATATATATATATATGTATATCACATATACATATATATATATATACATACATATAATTGTGTGTGTCTGTGTGTGTGTGTGTAATACTGAGCCTAACTGATGCCAAATGACCGTAGTTTCTCATAAAATGTTACCCATGTTAATCCTAGTTGCTCTTTCTAAATCTAGCACTCCTTTTATGGCACCATACTCCTCCTTACTAATTAACTCTGTATTTGCTTAAGAGAAAGTAATTGTACATTTGTAATAAAGGTTTTTAACTCTACTAGCTTGTGACATAATATTTTTTGTCCTTCCTTCTTGAAGAGGACCATGACACCGGGGAGGAGATGCCATGACTGAATTGGGCTGAAGTGAGGGAGGGCTGTACAAGGTTACCTGCCTCACTTTCCTCTCCAGAGCTATCTGGGTCCAGTGGCAATCAATAGATAGAGCATCAGCCTCAAAGCCAAGGAAGATCTGGGTTCAAGTTTTGCCTCAGACACCTTAGTAGCCCACAAGTATTACAAACACTTCTTTGATCTTTAAAGCAGTTCTGTGAAGCACATAATATAAATAACAACTCTCATTTTTGGAGAAACTGAAACCTTAGGAAGGAAAATGACTTTTCCCAGATTACGTAGCCAGTAAGTGACAGTAAGAATCAGGGCCCTTTTGTTTTCAAGTTAAATGCTCTTTTTAATACTACCCAATACTCAATTTAGTCTCAATTTCTTTAAGAAGCCATTTAAAATACATACCTGTTTGGAAGGTGGTGACTGCCAAAAGATGTACTCCCTCCAGGACCCACAAACAGCCTCAATCCTTCTTCTAAAAATTAAAATAAAAAGTATGTTATTTTCAGAGAGTATAACAGCCATTGATAAATTTCATTCTAAACTTAGTTTTCCCAATTTTAGAAATTTATCTTAAAATTTTAAGTTATATTTTAAAGTTAAACATTCTATCATCTCTCCCTTCAACTTACCTAAAGTTTTTGTTAACTCAGTACTAGAAAAATCAGTTTTTAATGATATCCACTAATAAGTTTATTTCTTTGTCTCTACAGTCATTTAAGTAATGAAAACTCAGTCAATATATTATTATATATTATATATTTATTATTTAATTTACATAATTTAATTAATTATATATACATCTTCAGCTATGTATGCAGAGAATTCTGGGAAGGAAGGAACCTATTGGTGGTTCCTGTTTAAATAGAACATTTCTGGGGCTTCCAGCTACTAGCATGCCTTGCTAGTTGATGTATGGTCTTAATGGAATAATAAAAAAGAAAGCTGTCTCAGAAATTCAAGGATAGAGGTTATTTGTCTTTTGGTTCAAAAAAACCAACCACCACCACCACCACCACCACCACCAAAATCTGTTACAAATATATCTTTGCTTTTAATTAAAGTTTACTCTTCATCAAGTTCAAAATCCACATTCAGAAAGAAGAGAAGTAGTTTTGGGATTAAAACAAATATCTATTTGTTAATGCTACAGTCTAGAATTTCAAGGGGATTAATGAAAAAAAAGGCTGAAGATGGTGGACTTGCTGTACCAGATCTAAAACTATATTATAAAGCAGCGGTCATCAAAACCATTTGGTACTGGCTAAGAAATAGAGTAGTCGATCAGTGGAATAGGATAGAATCACAAGACAAACTAGGCAATAACTATAGCAATTTGGTTTTTGATAAACCCAAAGACCCCAGCTTTTGGGATAAGTATTCACTATTTGACAAAAACTGCTGGGAAAACTGGAAACTAGTGTGGAAGAAATTAGGGCTTGACCCACATCTAACACCACATACCAAGATAAGATCTAAATGGGTTCATGATCTGGATATAAAGAGTGATTTTGTAAACAAGTTAGAGGAACATAATATAGTTTACCTCTCAGACCTGTGGAGATGGAATAAA
The DNA here is from genome assembly GCA_023553655.1 of Myrmecobius fasciatus. NCBI lineage: Eukaryota > Metazoa > Chordata > Mammalia > Dasyuromorphia > Myrmecobiidae > Myrmecobius > Myrmecobius fasciatus. The sequence goes on from JAJPUD010002084.1 coordinate 75,132, forward strand.
TTTATGTCCAAAGAAGAACTGGAACTTTTAATTGAAAACCAGATAGATAACTTTGACTATATTAAGTTAAAAAGTTTTTGTACAAACAAAATCAATGCAGACAAGATTAGGAGGGAAGCAATAAATTGGGAAATCATCTTTACATTTAAGGGTTCTGATAAAGGTCTCATCTCTAAAATATATAGAGAATTGTCTCATATTTATAAAAATTCAAGCCATTCTCCAATCAATAAATGGTCAAAGGATATGAACAGACAATTTTCAGAGGATGAAATTAAAACTATTTATAGTCATATGAAAAGGTGCTCCAAATCACTATTGATCAGAGAAATGCAAATCAAGACAACCCTGAGGTACCACTTCACACCTGTCAGATTGGCTAAAATGACAGGAAAAGTTAATGATGAATGTTGGAGGGGTTGTGGGAGGGCTGGGACACTGATGCATTGTTGGTGGAGCTGTGAACGGATACAGCCATTCTGGAGAACAATTTGGAGCTATGCTCAAAAAGTTATCAAACTGTGCATACCCTTTGACCCAGCAGCATTTCTATTGGGCTTATATCCCAAAGAAATCATAAAGGAAGGAAAAGGCCCCACATGTGCAAGAATGTTTGTGGCAGCCCTTTTTGTAGTGGCTAGAAACTGGAAATTGAATAGATGCCCTTCAATTGGAGAATGGCTGAATAAACTATGGTATATGAATGTTATGGAATATTATTGTTCTGTAAGAAATGACCAGCAAGATGATTTCAGAGAGGCCTGGAGAGACTTACATGAACTGATGCTGAGTGAAATGAGAAGAACCAGGAGATCATTATACACGGCAACAACAGTACTATATGACGATCAATTCTGATGGACATGGCTCTCTTCAACAATGAAATGTTTCAAACCACCTCCAATTGTTCACTGAAGAAAGCCATATACACCCAGAGAGAGGGATGCGAAATGTGGACCACAACATAACATTCTCATACTCCTTGATTGATGTTTGCTTACATTGTGTTTCCTTTATCTGATATATCGTTTGTGTAGATAAGATTTTTCTTGCACACCAATGATAAGTTTGGAAATATGTATACATATATTCGATTTGCCAATATTTTAACATAATTAACATGTAGTGGATATCCTGCCATCTAGGGGAGGGGTGGGGAGTTGGGGGGAAAAAATTTGTAACGGAAAGCTATGTAAGGGTTATTGTTGAAGAATTACCCACACATATGTTATGCAAATAAAATAAAAAATTAAAAAAAAAAAAAAAAGAAAAAAAAAGATTAAATGCTACAACCTGCATATATCAACGAATTTCCTCTACTAACTCCTGAATTCCCAAATTTATTAATTGTTTAATTCTATGCACACCTTCTGCACTGGAGTCTAGGCTGAAATCTTGACTTTGCAATATTTTTTCAACAATATCATCTGCATCCACTCTGGTAGCATCAACACGTTTTAGTTGAGATTCCACAGAATCTTGCTTCACAGGGTGCCTATGAAAATTAAGTATCATTTTGTTAAAATTTATATTTTTAAGTTTTTAAAATATTAAAATTTCCCCCTTTTTCTTTTCTAGGATATCAAAATATAGTATTCTAATAACAGACCTAAAAACATACCTGTTGAGTTTTTCTGATTCACTGCCCTCCTGTTTAATAGGTGTTTCAAGATTAAGATCAACTACTTTCTGTTCAGTGTCATCACATGGCTCTAGGATACTTTCAATTCCTGTTGATGTACTTCCCACTGAAGCATTTCTCTTGTGACAAAGGTCAGAAAAACTGGATGACCTGGAGTGACATGTACTATAACCTATCAGTTGAAAATTAAACTGGTTACAATGCTATTATCAAGAACAAACTATAAAGCAACATTCTATATGATAATAAAGTTTAAAAAACTTTGTAGAAGTAAGTACTTAAAGAATTCAACTTTATTATTAACTTCTACCTGACACTTTTGATTGCTGGCTTGCATAGCTTGATGTTCTAGAATGTCCACAGGCACCAAGTTCATCTGGAACAGAGGCACTTTTTGTTGACAGATCTGTAATATGTTATGATGTTATTAATATTATTGGCACAAGGTATATAGGTCAATGGTTATACCATCTTGTATCATGGGATCATTCAATTTTGGTACTGGACGGGACTATTTAGTCCAACTCAGATCTTTACACAAAAAAGCATCTCCTCTACAAAAATACTTAGATGGGCATTCAGGCTTTAGTCAAAGGCTTCCAGGGATGAACCAATCTAATACTTCTTCCATATGACAGTCTTTCAAACAAAACAGCTATCCCTTCCCCTAAACTCCAAATGTTCCCTATTTCAGGGTAAATATCCCCAGTTCCTTCAATCAGTTCTTACATGACATGAATACAAGGTCCTTTATCACTCTGGTTGCCTTTTTTGATCTGCTCTCCAGTTGATGGTGTCTACTCTAGAATATTCTGTACACAATACCCTGGGTATTGTCTGATTAGGGCAGAGCACAGTGGGACCATCACCTCTTTATTCCTCAAAGTTCAGCTGTTCTTAATGCCATCCAAAACTATATTAACTTTTTTGACTGTCATATCACAAAACTGATTTTGGTACACTAAAGACTCCTACGTGTTTTTTCCCAGAACTTCTGCTTTCCAATTATTCTCATATTTGTGGGGTTTATTTCTAGAACTAAGACAAAAGAATTTAAATTTCTCCCTTTTAATTTTTATTGATTCAGGACAATTTTTTTGGGCCATCAGAATCCTTTTTTTAATCTTGTGCTAGTTATCTTTTCTAATTTTGTGTCATCTTCAAATTTGGTAAGGATACCATCTGGATGTTTATACAAATTAATGATAAAAAATAATCAACAGCCAAATAGGACTCTACTGGAGTCTCCTTCCAAGTTGACAGAGAACATTTGAATCTAGACAATCTATTATTCCTGAATCTATCTAATAACCCACACTTATCTCTCAATCTTTTTCTACAAGAACAGCATTAGACTATCAAAGATTTTGCTAAAATATGATTATCTAGAGAATTCCTCTGATGTGTTAGTTTGGTAAATCTGACCAAAAATAATAAAAAGGGAATAAGGCTAGTCTCATCTAGCCAAATTACATGTGAAACTTGTTTTTATATATATGCATATGAATATATGTACACTTGAAAATTTAGTTTAAATATAAAGTGCTCTGCAAACTCTAAAGCCCTATAAAAATGCTAGTTTTTATTAAAATTAGAATCTTTCCACCTCATTTATTTTTCAGTTCCTTTTATACTTTGGTTCTAGTAATGGAATAAGGAGTCACAAGGGAAATCGTCTGCATTCTCTTAAGCCATTTATCCCAATTAGTCTCTAACTTCGGGTGCAGATTCTGGATGTCATTAAGACTTCGTACAAGTGAATGGAGTTATGATGAAAGAGTAGTACTTGATGATAGCAGATTGGGAGAAATTGCAGGGGCATGTTGTAGGGTAAAGAAAAACTACAGAATTTAATCATGCAACTGTGGAATGTCAATGGAGGCAAAATAGCAGGGGGAATGGTAGCTTTTGCATATGAAGAACCAGACCAGGACATTTAGCAAATACAAACATTTCCATACACAAAGAACAAAAAAGAGGATTGCACATGAAGCCATGAATACACACTAGTTTGTTTTTTAAAAATAGATATTAAATTTTTTTTCTAGTAAGTTTATTTTTAATACACATTTCTTTATGAATCATATTGAAAGAGAAAAATCAGAGCAAAAGGGAAAAACTATAGGAGATTTAAAAAAAAACAACAGAAAAAAAGTGCACATAGCAAGTGTTTAATTTACATTCAGTCTCCTTAGTTCTTTTTCTGGATGCAGATGGCATTTTCTGTCCAAAGTCTATTGGGATTGCTTTGGATCACTGAACCACTGGAGAGAACCAAGTTTTTCATAGTTGATCATCGCATATTCTTTGCTGTTATTGTATACAAGTTACTCCTGGTTCTGCTTGTTTAGTTCAGCATCAGTTCATGTAAATCTTTTCAGGTTTTTCTAAAATCAGCTTGTTCATCATTTTTTGTGGAACAATAATATTCCATTATCTTCATATACCACAACTTCTTCAACTAGTGCCCAACTGATGAGCATCTATCTATCCACTCATTTTCCAATTTTTTGCTACCACAAAAAAAGCTGCTACAAACATTTTTGCACATGTAAGTCCTTTTCCCTCCTTCATGATTTCTTTGGGATATAAAACCCAATAAGGGCACTGCTGAGTCAAAGGGTATGCACAGTTTTATACTCCTTTAGTCATAGTTCCAAATTTCTCTCCAGAATGATTGGATCATTTCACAACTCCATCAACAATGCTTCAGTGTCCCAATTATCTAACATCTAGCATTATCTTTTCCTGTCAGTAGATATTAAATTTAACATGCCAGTATCCACATTGTTTTATTTGTTGAGTTTCCTTCTGCTCCCTTCTATGTATCTAATTTTTTTTTAATTGAAGCTCTTTAGACATCATTATTCTTCTTTACCATTCTTCTCCCCTGATCCCACCAAAAAAAAAAAAAAAAAAAAGTCTTTCCTTGTAACAAGTATGGCCAAGAAAAACAAATTAATACATTGTCTGAATCTGAAAATTTAAGTCTCATTGGGCCTTAATAATACTTTAGCTCTCTGCCAAGAGATGGGAGGTATAACTCATAATCAGTGTTCTAGAATTATGACTAAACATGCATGTAATAAAGTTCTTAAGTCTTTCAAAGTTGTTTTCCTGGTTCTGATCATTTCACCCTATATTAGTTCACATAAGGCTTCATAGGTTTCTCTGAATTTATCTCTTTGATCATTTTTTTAGGTATTATACTCTATAATATTTATGTCAGTTTGTTTTGGTTTTTTGCTGTAACAAAGTATGGTTATAAAATTATATGTATATAAAGGTCTCAGTACTGAGGAAATGATAAGAACTTATTTTTTATTTTTATTTTTTATTTTTTTTTTGGGCTAAGACAATTGGGATGAAGTGACTTGCCCGGAGTCACACAGCTAGGAGGTGTTAAGTATCTGAGGCCAGAATTGAACTCAAGTCTGCTTCAGGACTGGTGCTCTATCCACTGCTCCACCTAGATGCCCCCTTGATTTTTTTTTAAAAAGAAAATCCACTTTCTCTCTCTCTCTCACTTCATTTTCCCTTCCACTTTGTCTGCTCTTGAAAAAGAAAAACAAAACCCCTGTTACAGTCAGATGGTGCAGTGGATAGAGCACCAGCCTCAGACACTTATTAAATAGCTATGTGATCCTGGACAAGTCAGTTAGCCCCAAGTACCAAACCAAAAGGAGGGGGAAAAGGGGAGAGGGAGAGAGAGAGAGAGAATGAACACGAACAAGAAGAGAGGAAAAAAAAAAACAAAACAAACCCACATCAAATTCCTGTATTGCCTATAATGACCATATTGACCCAAGCCCAAGCCCAAGCCCAAGCCTCTGGATCACCACCTTCAGATGCAAGTCTCTTCCTTCATTTATCCTGGAAGTGACCCAGAACTTGATAGTGAGCAACAGAAATGCCAGTGGCCACCTATTCCTGGACCCTGTACAAGGTTAAGTATTTCAGTGTTAAATTTGGGACCTCTCCTTGCCCTTGTGCCCAGTCTCTTGTGGTGGAATGATCTGCTAATGACATTTCCTCAACCCTGAATAAATGCCTCACTTTATTTACTAATCACTTAGTTGGTCTGAGTGTTTTTTTAGGTTGACAATCTCTTTGAGTATATGCAGTGTGACCTATTACACACTGTGCTCATTGTCCATGACCTCTTTCTTCCTATGCAGACCTGGCCTAGAAAAATGACTCACTGTGCTTTTTTAACCAATCAGGGCTCAGTCTGGTACATTTTCTAGATCTGTTTGGAGGAATTAACAGAGAGCTAACTAATATTCCACCATCTTGGCTTTGTCTAATAAATGCTTGTTGATTAAAACCCTGTTCTGTCAAGCAGTTTTTATCTGCTCCAAAGAACAGCCCTCCCCCCCCCCCCCCCCCCCCCCCCCTTAAGCAGTTTTTAATCACTCCTGTTCTCAAAGATAATTCCAAGGACATTTCTTTGACCTTGTTTTTATAACCTCTCAACACCTTCAACACTCTCTTCCCACAGCTTGACTGTTCTGTGTATCTAGGCTATATGCTCTCCGGTTGTTTTCCATAACTATGCCCTGTAAGAATTCCCTTTTTCCTTCCTGGGTATTTCTGTCTGAATAAGGCTGCTTGCTGTTCCTAATGACATTTCCTCAACCCTGAATAAATGCCTCACTTTTTTTTTTTTTTTTTTTTACTAATCACCCAGTTGGTCTGAGTTTTTTTTAAGGTTGACAATCTTTGAGTGTATGTAGTGGTTTTAATAATGCTATCACTGAATAATGCTCTATCACTTTTCTAAAAAAGGATTTCTTACTTTTTATTGTTTATCTTCTCTGCTTATTCTAGACCTTCACTCTTATGTACCTAGTTTTTTCAATGACAAGCTTTTCTATATTTTAATCAGTGCTGAAGTGTTCATAGCACAGGAAATTTGGGAGGAAATGTAATTTTGGCTTACAGAGATTTGTGTAATAAGAATTCTATTGTGCTTTATTAACCTATTTAAAGCTGTTTCTTAAGTAATACTGTTTTTTTCAAAAGTCTTATAGGAAGAAATCAGGCATATTCTTGATTCAATGACAGCACTATTAGGTCTATGCCTACAGGAATGCCAAAAATACAGAGAAGGGTCTCATATATACAAAACTATTTTATGGCAACACTTTTTGTAATACCAAGAAATTGTAAACAAAGTGGGCACTCATGAATTGGGGAATAGCTGAACAAATTGTGATCTATTAATACAACAGAATATTATTACACCAAAAGAAATGATAAATCTAAATAATTCAGAAAAGCAACAGTAGTGTAAAATAGAGTAATAATAATAATAAAATTATAGGAAGAATCTTAAAGCCATACCTGACAAGCCAAGGTGGATTTTGAGAGTCTCTCCACCCTTCCTATCCTCATGTAGAGATTCAGATTCACCGGCAATTGGTATATACATTGATGTAGATGGAGGTCTGTAAGTAAACATTTGTAGGCTTAGTATTTATGTCTGAACCTGGAATATTATTTTGGGTTATATGCCTTTTCTAAATGTTTTCTCTAACCTAATTAGGAGCATGGATGAATACTAGTTTTCCCCCTGACATTTATTATTATCTGTTTAATATTCCCTGATACTCTAATAAGAATTTTAGGTAATATGTGATTTAATTTCTTTCGGACATCACCAAATTCCACATGCATCTCAAATTCAACATGTCTAACACAGTACTCATTAAATCTCATTCTTCTGAACTTCTCTAATACTGACAAAAGCATCACCAGCTTTCCCATCATCCAGCTTTGCAACACTGCCATCATCAATTCATCACTTTTATTCTCCCCTTATAACTGCCCTCTTATTTTTATTTCTACAGCAATTCTTCAAATGTCCTTTCTCTTTACTTACACAAGCAATAACTCAATTTAGGCTCTTATCACCTCTTTCCTTCGCTGTTGCAATAGGCTCCTAATTGATCTCCTTTTCTCAAATCTCTACATACTTCAACCCATCTGGCAAAGTTTTCAAGTGTTACATGTTACTCCCCTATTTAATAAATTCCAGTGGCTCTCTCTATAGCCCTACAAGTAAAATATGAACTCTTCTCTTAAGCATGTAAAGCTCTTCAAAACTTGGTCTCTTCCTAGCCTTCTAGTCTTCTTACACATTGCTTCCTTCCATAGAATCTAGGGTCCAACTACAGTGGTATACTTGCTATTCTTCACTTAAGATGCTATCATGTGTTTATGCTTTTCTAGTGTCTTCTAGCCTGGAATGTTTTTGCTTCTCACCTTTGTATCTTATAATCTCAGCCTTTCTTCAAGACTCAGCTCAAATATCAGCTTTCACATAGGGCCTTTCTCAGTTTTTTAGTTGCTAGTGCCTTCTCTTCTATCATTACTTATTCACTCTATGTATTTTTGTATTCAAGTATTTTGAATGAAAGAATGTAAAAGGTTGTTTTTGCTTTTTGTTTCCCTAATGGTTAGAACAATATATGGTACAAATTAAGAGCTTAATAAATGTTTGCTAATTTACTGGATTGCTGTTTGGTTAAGAAAGGATTTTTGTTTAGATACAGGTTGGACTACATAGCCTCTGAGGTCCTTTCTAAGTACATATTTTATTGCACCAACTGGTTCCTTATCATCTATTTGCAAGGCAGGGCCATAGGAATTTTTTAAAATGAAAGAATAGACTTATTCTGTTATTTTATCTGCAGAAAACAAGATGCCTTAGGATTTATTAATCATTCGCCGAGTCTCTTGCATATATCTTCCTCTGTCAACCCTCACTTTTACTGATAAATATTTCGGCTTCCTGTTTTACTGAGAAGCTCTAAGTCAGACATGAATTCCCTCACATTCCCATTTTATTCTTAAATATATGTGGCTTTAAAACCAGCTTCTCTCTCCTCTTGTCTTAGAAGAAATGATATCACTCCTTTTTTAAGGATAACAGTCATTTGACTGTGACTTCAATCCTGTCTCTTCCAGACTTGATTTTACTATATAAAAATTTCTTCTTCCTTACAGAATCTTCAATATCTTCCTAACTCATGTGTCTTCTCCTACTATACCACGGCTAGTATGCCATGGTATTTGTATCTGCTACCTTTATTCTTCCACTCCTACCCTCCATGCCTTCTGCAACTATTACAAAAGCAGTTCTATCCTTGTTCCTATAAAGGATATCTCCCTCTTTTTCATTCACCAACTTTTAAAACCACAATAAATCCCCCAGATCAACACACCTATCTGTATAGTCCCCCCCCCCCCAATTAGGATATAAGCTGTTTTAGAGCAAGAATTATCTTCACTTTTGTATTTGTATATAAAAGGTTCAGCTTGAACCTATTTGAACAGCTATTCAGTTGTTTCAGTCTAGTTCAATTCGTCATGACCCCATGTGGAGTTTTCTTGGCAAAGATACTGAAGTGGTCTGCCATTTTCCTTCTCTAGTTCATTTTACAGATGATGAAACACAAACAGGATTAAAATATTTGCCTAGGGTCATCCAGCTAGTGCCTGAGCCACATTTGCACTCAGGTCTTCCTGTATATAGGGCCAGATCTCTACTCACGGCGCCACCTCGTGTCTCTTAGCATAGTGCTCTGCATACAGTAAGCACTTAAAATGCCTTTCCATTCATTCATTGATTCTTACTTTCCAATGAACATTCACTGAAAATAATCTCTTATAACTACTGTTCTACTTCTCTCTCCTATTATTACTAACTTTCCTGAACAAGTGGTTTATTTCAGTTAACTCTACCTCCAAAATGAACAATTCTTTCCTTAACTCTCTGCAATCTTTCTTCAATTTCTATCAGTATTTAAACTGCATTCTTTAAGGCCAGCAGTCTCCTAGTTATCAAATTTAATGATCTTGACTCAATCTTTATTATTCTTGGTCTCTTTATAGCAGATACTATTAATCTTTCCTTTCTAAAACCTTTTCTTTATTTTCCAAGACAATCACTAACTAGCTTTTCTTAATTCAAATATGATCATATTCATATATAAAATGGGTAAATTTTACCTTCCAGGATAGCTATGCAGATCACACTAGTTACTGATATAAAGAACTTCCTAAGGTGCTAGGTATGTGAATATAAAAATGTCACTTTATATATGGATATAACTATGCTTTTATATAAACATTTTCTATATACTCATGTATACCCACACATCCATACAATTTCTCTCATTATTAGAAAATCTGCATGATATAACAGAAAGTGTTGATGTGGAGCCAGGAAACTTGAGTTTGTATCTCAGTTTTGAGATTTACTAGCTAGTTGATCATGAACCAGTTATTTAATCTCTATCCCACAATTTTCTTATCTGAAAAGTATATTTTTCCCTTTTAGGGTTGTTGTAAGCAAAAGATTTCACAAACCTCAAAAATACTATGTAATTGTGTGCTATTATTATTGTTATTTGATGCCTCTCAATATTTTTCTGTTTTCCTTACTGGCTTATCTTTCTTCTATCGTTCCTTATTTCTCTTTCTACCTATTCTTTAAAGTATTAATGTCTTTGGGGGTGAATTTCAAATAAATATCTCTAGTCCTGATCTTTCTCCTGACTTATGGTGTACATTTCCAACTGTAATATGTAATACTTTTATTATGCTATTCTTCTGATCTAAAACTTATAGCTCTTCTATTGTTTAGCAAAAAAAACAAAAAAACAAAGTCTAAATTTCTGGATCCATCTTACCTTGCCAATGTAATCTCCCACTAATTCCTACATACAATGTCCATTCCACCTATGCTGGCTTAATTCCTGTCTTTCAATGGTACCTGTTTTTCCTGCCTCTATGCATGGGGTTTCCTTCTCAACAGACTCACTCTCCTTTCTACTTAAATCTCGTCCATTTTTCAAAATCCAGTTTAAGCTCCAGTTTCTCTATAAATGCTTTCTCATTCCATCATCTGGAAGTAAGTTTCCTTCTCTGAACTAGATCCCTTACTACTTGTATCATTCACTTGGCATTATATATTGCTTTTTGCTTTAAGGTGTATTTTCATTTGTTCCCATGTTCTTATCTCTCCAATTGTACTCTGACCTCCATGAGGGCAAGGAATGTGTCTTAAATGTTTTGTTAAAAATTTTTATAACAGATTGGAACATAGCAAATGGCTTGCTAATTACTTGGCAGAATGAAAGTCAATTCCAAAACTGACCTGGACTAATGCTGTGTTTCGAGAGAAAGTACATAGACAAATATCACTATCTGTCAAACAGTGTGCTTGTGGGGATGAAGGGGGATATGAAAGAAGAATACTGACTCATTGTTCCTGACATGGAATTCCTAAGGGCATAAGAAATCTATGAACCAATCAAGAATTTCTAGAACCAATATGAGGAAGCCTAAGATGAAATGGATAAAATAGGACCAGCAAAGGCTCTCAAAAAAATGTTCACTTCAGCAGTAGGTGGCTTGAGAATAGTCTTCTTGTGAATTACATATATCCTGACCTCCAAACTTGAAGCTTATCCAGAAAGAGCCCTGAAGCTTAACGGAGCAGAGTGACCCAAATGGAATCTGACTAAAATAGAATCTAGAGCATCAAGGAGGTGATCTGTTTCTTTTGTAGTCCGTTGGACCCCAGTAAAAGATTTGCAGATACGAAAACATATGTGTTTCACAGCAAGAGGCCCAATGTAAGAAGCAAATCTTCATTCTCCCTTCATTCTGACAATCCAGAACAATGGTGTTCCTATTTCTGAACCTGGGAATAATGAATCCATTTATCCCAAGTCCAGGACGTGGACATGTGAGTCTCCCCCACTTTTTTTACATAGAACTGGCCCAGATCACAACCCTGGTTGAATCTGTAGAAAAGCAGAGGCCATTCATACAGTTAGCCCTTACAACTGGGATAATTCAATAAATTCAATCCTCATGATCTCGAGTTGGAAGAACATGAGAAATACCATATCTTAGCATAAAAATCTACAAATATTCTCAATTGTTTCGGGGGATCAGGTACCTATCTAGCTTGGCAGAATCCATCAATTTTTACAATGCTGACATAATTTTTATCTTACCAAACAACTGGCTGGAAGAATTACAGGGAAGGTTAAGGGGCTACTTCTTTAGAATTAGAGACACCAGTCATACTGTCACATTAGTAGCAGAAGTTGCAAAGTGTTTATGGTGCCACAGAGGGGAATGGTTGTCTCCAAGACTGTAGGGACTCTATGGCTAATTGGTTATCAGTGCCCCGTCTGAGGAAGAAACATTTGAAAACTGTATCTATATCCATATTTATGTATCTATCATTTGTGGAGGAAAAAGAAAAATAACTAGAGATCCAAGAGCCTGATAATAACATTAATGCCATTATTATAGGAGATCATTACCCTTTGCCCTTTATCTTTAAATTATCATTTTTCCCTCAGATTGAAGTAATAGATTCAGTTTAAGGACAGTCTTTTCAAACTAGTGCAACCTAAATGTAGATCAGACACTTTTCCTGTACTTCATTTTTCTTGGTTTTTTGTTTGTTTTTGTTTTTCGGTCTGTGTTTTCCTTCATAGCATGACTTACATCTGTTTTGCATGATTACATGTGCATAACCTATTAATTTGCTTGCCTTTTAGATGAAGGGGAAGGGAAAAGAGGAAGAAAATTTGGAACTCAAAATCTGAAAAAAAAAGTTAAATTGTTTTTACACATAACTGGGAAAAATAAAATATTTAAAGATTAAATAAAAGTATTTAAAAAAAAGAGAGATAGTCTTTTCAGAATGCTGGTCTTTTCCTACTCTTCCTGTTGACCTTCATTAAATACTTCTCTCACTTTCAAGAACATTTGGGTGTTTGGTCAGTGGGATTTAGCCAACTAATAATCTTTTTGCACATTGTTGAAAAAATTCTAATGGAACCCATGATATATATGTAGGCAATATCTTCTCGAAAGTATATATGTTTCAGTCTCTGGTATTCTTGGTAAGGAAAAATGAGTAGTCTCAACAAAGGCCAACTTGGAATGAGGGTTACAGAAAGATATGCCATTTGGAATGTCTAAGAACACTGATATTTCTAGCATGACATGAATTAAAATCTTTCAAAACTTGCTGAATGAGAGAGAGAAAAATTTGTAAAAGAAAGCTTTGCAAGGGTCAATGTTGAAAAATTACCCATACATATGTTTTACAAATAAAAAGCTTTAATAAAAAAAAAAGAAAGAAAGAAAAAAGAAAAAGTTGATTGGAGTTGATGATTTCCAAAGTGCTTTCCAGTATTAAAACTAGAATTCTAGGATTCTATGATCTTACATAAATCCTATGCAGAAATGAGGGATGCTATAAAGGAAAGATCCTAAGGCTGGATGATCTAGTGGTCTACCAGAAAGAGTGAAGGATTTGGAGAGAGATGAGCCTTGGGTTCAAATCTTGGTTGTAATCACCCCAAAAGGCAGACAGAAATCGTCTCCACCATTGAAAAAACCAGACACTAGGTCCAAGCAGTTATGGAAATCTGTATCAGACCTGGGGAAGAGGAGAGGGAGATGCTGATTTGAATGAATTTGTGTTTAGAGATGGGAGCTGGAGGGAGAGGAAGAATATGGAATAAACTCTGACTCACATTTAGAAAACTTCTGAATTGCTCACAGCTATCCATATAAATGACATGCCAATAAATCTTACGACTCAAAAAGTAAGCCCATGAGTTTACAAAACACAGTTCAACTGTCTGACTGCTCTAAAGGTCATGTACGTCCAAAGATTATTCAAACGAATTATTTTCCATTGCAGAAGTCTGTATCCTTGGATCAACCACTGTATGCAGGTATAATGGTTCATGGCATTCTTGAGAGACATTTTAATAATTCTTTTGTTTTGTTTTCCTAGGCATCAAGCAGAGAATCGATAGAATGTTTTTATTTTCTAGTGTATGGAAAATCAAATTGTATTACCTTTCAGACCCTCATAGAATGATAAATAAAATGACAATCATTAAACTATTGTACTCATTATTTTCAAAAAATACTGCTGTACTTATTATTTTCTCAACATAGAAAAATTTTTTTCAACAAGGCAGTATGATCTTATGAACAATGTCAGAGCTTAGAGGCAGAAACCTGGGATCTAATCCCATTTTTAAACCTGACTGATTATAAATCCTTTAAGAAAATTTTCAGGCTCTTGTACTCTACAGAACTCAATAACATTACTCAAATAAAAAAGAATAGTAGCCCATAAAGAAACTAAATGGGAAAAATACAGCAATGTGATTATGAAAGATTCTATTAATTTAAAACAAAATTGCATTCAGTCTTTGGTCCCTAATTATGACTGAATCATATATATGTCCTGTGACATCTTTCCTCAGTTGCTTGTTTTTAATTATATTCCTTCTTTTGTCCTTAACTTTTTTTAGCACTTGTAAACATAAGCAAAGAGAAAATCCACTTCATTATTTTGGGTAATGAAATAATAACAGGGCACTTGATAACATGGAATTATAAGAATAAAACAACCTACTATTCAAATAATAATACATACTAATTTTTTTAGTGGTAATGTAAATAAAGAGTGATGGCAATTTATGCTCAGTAGAATAATAAAATCACCAAATATAATTTTAGCCACTCATTTATAGAATGATTCTGAAGTAAAATAAGAGAATTGATAATGAAAAAAACTTGACCTTAAAAATCTGTGTTCTTAATACTGAGTAACTAAAATATACAAGCTTAGTAGCTGATCAGAATAAAGAATGTCATTATAAAGACACATAACTGGGGAAAAAAAAAAAAAAAAAAAGCCTGGTTGGACATGCAATGAAAAGTAACTGAAGGACATCCATATCCATTGGTATCCATACAATGTCAAGAGACAGAGGAAAACCTTTAACATATCTGGTCAACCAACATGAAAAGTTTAAAAGAGGACAAGTTACTCAAGACAGAGTGAGATCTGCACTGCAATGAAGTAGTACCCCCACTGATGAGGTCACAGGACCATTCAAATATAGCACACAAATTGTCTCACTTCAAATTTTCTAAAGTCCATAGCAAATTTACATAAGATGAGAAACTGTTATGTAATTGGCGAATTTTACACTAATAATTGAGTATACACTCCAAACAGGATATAAAACTATCACCGTTCTCACAGAAGTAGCAAATTATTTCTGTAGTTAATGGGTTCAGAGCTCCTGCCAAATATCACATTGCCCCTCTTCAAGCACCAAATAACATTTTAACTTCTAGGAAATTAGCTTGATAACAGCAGGCTTTTATTTCAGTGTGTAGGAAGAAAATTTGGGTAGGATGACAATCCAGTGTCCAGAAATTCAAATGGAGAAAATGAAATTAAAATCTCACAATGAGACATAAACCTTTATGGAAAGGTCCCATGTTTTTTGCTATCTACCTTAAAATGAGTTTAATTCCACAGTGATCCAGTGGGTGGAATCTTGGCACTGGAGTCAGGAAGAGGAGTTCAAATCTTGCCTCAGAGACTTATTAGCTAGGCAAGTCATTTAATGTCTCTCAGCCTCAGTTTCCTCATGTATAAAATGGGAATAATAGCATCTACAAAATCACCACCACCACCATCTACTTTGTGTCAGGCATTGTCCTAAGGGCTTTACAATGACTATCTCCTTTAATCCCTCATAACAACCCTAGGAGGTAAATACTCTTATCACCCCCATCTTATAGATGAGTAAACAGAAGCAGACAGCTGATAAATGCCTTGCCCATGATCATAATAAGTACCTGGGGCCAGATTTGGACTCAGGTCTTCCTGATTCCAGGTATGACATTCTATTGTACTACCTAGCTGTCCCTTACAGGAAGGTTTTTAGGATCAATGAGAGTACATAAAAGTGCTTAGCACACCTTAACACACCATAGAAAGCCTAGCTATTACTAAACTAGAAGAATTTTATAATGCAACCTCCTACATGAAGCTTTATTAGCTTCCAGTATATATAGGGCACTGTAAATATTAAGTGATTAAAAGACTTGAGTTGAATAGAATTTTCTAATGTCCTTGATAGTCCCTACCCCAGCCAACCTTGAACTTTAATACCATTTTCCATCCCTCTTAAGCATTCTTAAAGCATTATTTTATATTATACACATGTATATATAGTAAATCCCCTTTTAAACTCTAAGCTTGGGGCAGCTAGATGGCACAGTGGACAGAGAACTGACCTGAAGTCACATGGATCTGAGTTCAAATCCTGACTTCAGATGCTTAACACTTCCTAGCTGTATGAACCTAGGCAAGTCACTTAACCTCAAATGCCTCACCAAAAATAAATAAATAAACTCTAAGCTTAATGAAGGCTACACAGGCCTATCTCAGTAAATTCTGAATCCCTCCCAGGGCTGAAAGTACTTAGTACGATGTTATGTATATAGGACAGGTGTTTAAAAAATGTTTACATTTCAAAACTTGAAGACATAAAAGTCTTTAAAAAGTGTGATGTAGAAAATCTATGAAATAGATTTTGTAAAGAATATGAAAAAGCTTATTTGGGAGAAAAGAAAAACTGTTGAAGTTGCAGAAGCTATTTGGATAGGATATAGTTTTTCTGTAATACTAACTCTTAAGACACAAATGTTTTTACTAACTTTACAGCAAACATATAACTTAAGCATCCACCCTTTTTAGTATTTCTTTTACTTTTACAAGCTAGATTGCAGTGGTTTCTATTTAACCCCCCAAAGAGCCAAAAAGCAATAGGTGAACTGGAACAGCTTTGACTGAATGAACTCCTCTTGCTTTGAAAAATATTTGCAATGAATAAAAAAAAAAATCCATATGCTCACCTTTTCTTGATTTGAAGAGGCACTAAATGAATTTAATGTTTAACTAAATAAAAAATTCATAAGGCCAGGAAATCCTATACCTGCATGGGATATTAATCTCTAAGAACAAATTAATGTTTAAATTTAAATAATTGAATAACACTCAATATGTTTTCATTACTTGAGGGAGCTAACTGGAAAAAAAAAAGTGCAATTACTGAATCCACTTGTGCTTAACTTTGGCCTGATCTAGCTAAATATATAAAATGCTACATGGATTTTAAGAACTGCTAGAAAATCATGCCACAGATTTCACAAAACCATTTGGAAATAATTCTTCAGACAGCTGTTGTTACCAAATGGAAAGCTGTATCATCATCTCCCTAAAGTGGCTAAGAAAATCTAAGACTTTGTGAATTTGCCCTATAGTGATTTCAAAAAAAAAAAATTAAAAAAAAATAAAAATAAAAAGTCATTTCAAATGAAACACATTGTGCTTAAGTCTTCAGAAAATTTTAATTCAATACTTCTGATACTACCAATTTAAATTGCAATCTCTAATAGGTAGAATTAACAAAAAAAGAAAAAAGCCCAAAGGGCCAACTGGTGATGAACCTCTTTACACTAACAATAGGTAGGCTGGTCCTCAGATGACTAATCTTTATTCAAAATCTTACCATCTTATAAACTCCTAGTAGAGTTTGCCTTACATCCTCCTACACTTTAGGAACCCAAAGTCTGGTCCACCCCACAATAAAGCATTGGAATAAAACTTAAATGGAGGCTTCTGAAATTAATACAAGAATTTTAGAGAAAAACTTTCTTTAATTCACTACATCCTTAAGATAGCAAAATATTAAACCATCTTACTAAAATAAAATCAATAATACAGTGATGCCAATAAGCACTCAACTTGTGGTTTCTGAGCTTCATTTTTTTTTAAACAATATGACTTTTAGGAAAAAATATTCTAAAAATCCTATAATAATGAAGACATTTACAAGCTCGGGTAAGTCAAGCTCTTCCTTGCTTAATCTTAGGTAAAGTATCAACTATGGCATTTGCTTTGTCAAAAAAAAAAAAAAAAAAAAAAAAGGTACCTTACATCAGAAATCCCTAGTTTCAATGAAATGCTACTTCTAAATGGTTTTGAAAAAGATATTCAAAAGATTAGAATATCAAGAAGATATGCTCCTTTAAGAATGATACAAATGAGGGCAGAAACAAGATAGAAAACATGTGGGTAAGGATCAGAAGA
Source organism: Myrmecobius fasciatus (assembly GCA_023553655.1). Lineage (NCBI taxonomy): Eukaryota > Metazoa > Chordata > Mammalia > Dasyuromorphia > Myrmecobiidae > Myrmecobius > Myrmecobius fasciatus. The sequence continues at coordinate 92,789 of JAJPUD010002084.1, forward strand.
GAAATAAATAGATATAAGACTATGATAAAAAACATGAAGACCATGAAGAAATGAACAATGAGCTCCAGAAGTGGGTCACAAAGCTGAAAAAGAAGCATAATTTTGAGGATGCCATTGTGGACAGAGTGACAGACAGGGAGTGAGGAGGGTCTGGGTTTGAAATCTATCTTTTATCCTCACCAGTCATGCAGCTTTTCTGAGCCTTTCTGACTTTTGTCTGGCTGCTGGACTACAATGACTCCAAAAGAGACACTAGGGCTGTCAACTTTGTACAACTCTCACTTAAATCCAGTTCATACATGAGTCAAAACATCTCTTATGATGTCACTGTTCCTCTTTGAAAAGGAAGGACAAACAACAATAAAGTAGGAATGATAATACCTATGGTATCTACATCTCAGGATTGTTATGTGAATCAAAAAAGAAAAGATAAAGAGTGTTTTGCAAACTCCAAAATGTTATTTACAGATACATCCATACATAATCACTTATTACTATATATTAGTGATCTGGATTTTCCCAATCTTCTACAGTGTACTTTCCTCTTCTTTCTACCTCTTTCCCCCTTTTCCTTTTCCCTCCTTCAATGACTCCTTTTTCTTTCTGATAAAAGCAGGAGATGATTAATTCCTGACTTGCCTTGATAATAGTATCATCATTTGAAAAGTGGTCGTAATGAGGGAAAGTATTACTTTGGTTATATGGATTCTGGACAATAAGAAGGAACTGAGGACTGCAAAGAAATTTCACTGACAAATTTGTTTTTAAAAAGGCACACACAGAAGAAGAAAGCAAGGACAGTTAAGTAAAAATATATAAAAGTTGGGTGATTCCAAGGCAATCTCAATAGACTTTGGATGGAAAATGTCATCTGCATCCAGAAAAAGAATTATGAAGATTGAATGTAAATCAACACACACTATGTTCACTTCTTTTTTCTGTTTGTTTTTTCTTTTCTGTGGTTTTTCTCTTTTGTTCTGATTTTTCTCTCCCAACATGATTCATAAAGCAATGTATATCAAAAATAAATAAATGAAAGTTGGGTGATATAAAAATAAGAGCAATTCAAAAGCCTAAGAGCAAACAAAGGCATGCTAAGAATAATGAAGAAGGGTTTTTAAAAAGTAAGTAGAAAACAAGGTGAAGATTAAAGAAGGTGTAGGATAATTTTAACAAGTGACATTTAGGCAATGACTTGATACATTGTTTCATTTGATTTTCACAACAGCACTATGAAGTAGGTTGTAGTTTATCCTTTGTTTTCAAAGAGGACCAATGACATCACAAGTGATAGCTTGACTTACGTGGGAATTGGATTTATGAGGCAGAGGTGCACAAAGTCTCTCTTCCACAGTTAAGGTTCAGTGGCAAGACAAAAGTCAAAGACTGGGGATGGCCCAGAATGCAGTGGATGACCTTGCCTTCTTCGATGTTGGACCCAGCTCCAAGGGCTTCATGGCCTAAGGAGCCTGCTGCAGTTGCCTTCATGGTCAGTGGAACAAATTGTTCTCACTCACTCATTCTGCTGGGGAAGACTTCATATATTTGGGGTAGATAGCCCCTCTTAACTCACCAATGGGTTTGAGGCCCATTGGTTACCCTTAAGGTAGTTTAGGCTAGCCTTTCTACTGAGATGGTTTTACCCAGTATGGCTACTGCTCATGCTACATACAGCTTCCTGAAGCCACAGATATGAGCTAGATGACAGGTAGACACCAAAGGTGCATGAGCAGCCCTGAAAAGGGTTCAGCAAAGCCTTTGACTAGAACACTACAGGTATTAACTTCCCCACAAGTTAAATGATTTATTCTGAGCCATACCTGTGGTTGACAGGCATCAGAGGCAAAATCTGACTCCAAAATTTTCCTCAATACAAGTACAGTGTTCAGAAATATCCAACTGGGGCTGCTAGACGGCGCCAGCCCTGAAGTCAGGAAGACCTGAGTTCAAATTTGATCTCAGAACTTATTATTCCCTAGCTGTGTGACCCTGGGCAAGTCACTTAACCTCAATTGCCTCAGCAAAAAAAAAAAAAAAAAAAAAAGCAGAAATATCCAACTGCTTTTTTGTCTGCCAAGGAGAATGCTCTTTACACTGCAAAGTACTGGAAAAACTTGGTTAAGAAATGTGTGTTGATTTGAATCAAAATGATTTACCATATGCAAGCAATGGGAATATAGAAACAAAGAAGAAAAACAGCTCCTATATTTAAGAAGCACAAATTCTACTGGGGAAGGGGGGAGAGAGAGGGAAGAATACAATTTACATAGATAAGTGTGATACAAGGTAATCTGAAAAGGGAGAGAGGATTAACAACAAAGGGGCTCACATGGGTGGTGTGATCCTTGAATAAAGAAGGGTGCAATAGGATCCCTGTGAGCAGACAGAAGAGGATGACTGCAAAAGATATTAATAGGGTGAAACTGAAAAGGCTAGGGAATGGAAAGGAAAGAGAAGACAGGAGAGATATAAGACAATGATACCTATGATGTTGTGAACCCACATGACTGGAGATTAGAATTAAACTAGTTAACTGAATTGAAACAAAATAAATGAGATAACAAGAAATAAATATTTAAAGTTCTGATGTACAAATTCTCACAAAAGGCAATTAAACTATGAATTAGGCTTCTATGGTGCACAGAGCACTTGGTGAAATAAAATTTAGGTAAGTCCTTATAGAGCTTACAATCCTAAGAAGAGGATATGCTACATTAAAAAAAAATACTAATAGCTTTTTATTTTTAAAAATACATGCAAAGAGTTTCTCATATCTACCCTTTCAAAACCTTGTGTTCCAGATTTTTCTCCCTTCTTTCTTCCTTCCTCTCTCCCCGTTAAACATATGCTATATCTTATCTATCTATCTTTTTTTTTTTTTTGTAACTTGCCCAGGGTCACACAGCTAGGGAAGTTAAGTGTCTGAGACCACATTTGAACTCAGGTCCTCCTGATTTCAGGGCTGATGCTCTATCCACTGTGCCATCTAGCTGCTCCTGCTATATATATTTTTAAATGGCCACTGCAGTTGTATGTGTGGTAAGGAGTAGTGGAAGAGACCCCCATTTAGAACATGTATAGCTGAAAAAATAAAGAGGTGGTTGGGTCATGGGGTAAGGGATAAGAGATGGGTTTCACTGGGATCCAAAGTTAAAGTCTCTAGTCCTACCATCCTCTACGGAAAATTTATGAATTTACTTAAGAAAAGACATGAACAAGAATTGTACTGAATGAATACAGTTCCACTAGCGGTAGAAGTATCCTACTAGTTGTGTGACTTGAGAAGAATTACTTAAATTACACTTGCCTCAGTTTCCTTATCTGTAAATTGGGGGGAAAAAATCACCTGCACTACACTAAATACATACTATCAACATTCTAAGTCAATATTTCTCTTATTTTGGAATACATTATCTTCTTTGAAATTTAAGTAACTAAGTATATAGAAAATAGTATGTGTTGAGCCCAGAGGTACTTATCATGAGACGTGGGAATTAGTTTTTTACAATAATATTCTGATAACTGTATTTCTATGTAATTGGTTTCCTTTGCTAGCCTATGTATTTTATTTTATATATTTCAAAACATTATTTTAAGAAAGAGTCCATTGACTTTATCAGACTATTTAAAGATTCCAAGATGCAAAAATAGTTAAGAATGTTAACAGTAATTATTAATTATATTAATGTTAATAATAAAAATAGTCTGAATCTATTTGAAATGGACTTCAAGGTTATCTAGTTTAACCAGCTACCTCACATTGGAATCCCTTCCACAAACAACGGCTCGGGCTCTTCTTGAACATTTCCCCTGATGAGGAAAAATGACTATTCAATTCAAAACTTACTTTTAAAATAAAATTTAAGTTAAATTAACATCACCATTCCTGGAAAGGCAGTGGCAAATTATTTGCTTTGACTTCAATTACCATGCACTGGTGTAGCTCCTTTCTGGTCATCATTCCCTCATCTATCTGCCCAGAATCAGGGGATCTTAACCTGTGGCCTGTGAATTTATTTTAACATTCTGATAATACATTTCAATATAACTGATTTTTTTTATAATCCTGTAAATCCTATACATTTGTTTTATATGTGTTGTCTTCACTGATTAGAATGTAAGCTCCTTGAGGGTAAGAGCAATTTCTGTATCCCCAGAACTTACTTAGCATTTTTTAAAAAATGGATGAATTTCATTCATTCTTGTGTTGCTATCTCAGTTCACAAAATCATCCATTTCACTGTCAGACAGCTCTCATCGGAATGTTCTTTCATTCACTGACAAGTATATGAATCTTTAAGAAATATTTTAGAGGTAGATCAAAGAAAAATATTTTGAAAAGGCAACAGAACTATCAGCTCAACCGGAAAATAATGTTACAATCTGTCAAGGTGATGTGGCCTTCTGTAATCCTTCCAACTTTGCAAATATTTAATGTCTTATTTGGACAAATCACTTTCAATTCTATTCAATAAATATTTAGTAAGCCCTTAAAAAAATAATTAGCTCAATATAAAACAACATTTTTAAAAAAGTAAGTTTCTAGGGGCAGCTAGGTGGTGCAGTGGATAGAGCACCAGCCTTGAAATCGAAGGACCTGAGTTCAAATCTGGTCTGACACAACACTTCCTAGCCATGAGACCCTGGACAAGTCACTTAACCCCAATTGCCTCAGGGGAAAAAAAGTAAGTTTCTAGGAAGATTCTGAATATTCCTTAATCTTTTGAGGGTCGTATACATGAAGAACAATTTAAGTATAAACTTTAGATACATCATTCATCCATAATCAATCAATATAAATCCCAATGCACTTATTGAGCATAAACTCACGTTTTAAAACATGGATCACCAGACATGAGCTGCATACTGATCAAGACCTAAGGATGACAAAAACAAGTAATATTTTTAAAAGCATTTAATATAAAGAGGGCTTCATTAAATTATATTTACTACACTAAGCCAATTTGAATAACTGCTTTATACTAAGAATACATTCTGTTATTGATAATCATGAAATTTAATGTTAAAACCGAATAGACTCAGAGACGAGAGCAGGGAGGAAAAAAACAAAGAGAGTATTCCACCAGTAAATGTTCTTTCAGTGATTTAATGCTTTCATTTGTCTGTGAATGCCTTAAAGTTGATTAAGAAAAATTAAGTATAGGAACAAAGTCATGATTTAAATGAGAAAGGGAAATAGAAAAAAAACAGAAGAAAACAGAAACTTAACTCTTATAATTCTAAATGTGAATACATTACACAATCCAGTAAAACAAAAAATGACAGTATAGATAATAAAACAAAACTTCATAACTTAGTGCTTATTAAAAAAAACACAGGAAAAAAAATTAACAAATTGGAACAAAATTTGCTAGGCATCAGGTACATCCAAAAAAAGTAGCCATTGCAATCATTCTATTACACAAAGCAAAACTAGAAAGTCTAACATGGAGGGCAGGGTAATGGGCTCCAGGGCTTCTATTTATTTATTATTTTAATTTCCCCCAGTTACATATAGAAACAACAATTTTGGTTAAATATCTACATTCACTTTTTTATATATTTCTTTATAAATCATGTTGGGAGAGAAAAATCAGAACAAGAGGGAAAAACCATGTGAGGGAAAAAAAAAAACAGAAGAAAAAGAAAAAAAGTGAATATACTATGTGCTGATTTGCATTTAGTCTCCATAGTTCTCTCTCTGTATTTGGATTGTGTTTTCAGTTTATTGGTATTGCCTTGGATCACTGAACCACTAAGAAGAAGCAAATCCATCATGGTTGATCACCGTACAATTTTGCTGTTGCTGTAATATGTTGTTTTCTTGGCTTTTGTTTGTTTTGCTCAGCATTAATTCATGTAAATGTTTCCAGGCCTTCTCAAATTAGCCTGTTCAGCATTTTGTATAGAACAATATTTCATTACTTTCGAATACTATAACTTATTCAACCATTTCCCCAAATGATGAGTATCAACTTATTTTTTGATTCTTTCCACCACAAAAAGATCAGCTACAAACACATGTTTGCACATGTGGGTCCTTTCCCCTCTTTTTAAATTTCTTTGGGATACAGGCACTGTAGGATCAAAGAGTATGTGGAGTTTTATAGTCCTTTGGGTATAGTTCCAAATTGCTCTACAAAATGGTTGGATCATTTCACAACTTCACCAACAATGCCTCAGTGTCCCAGTTTTCCTACATCCCTTCCAACATTTATCATTATGTTTTCCTGTCATCTTAGCCAATCTGAGAGGTGTGAGGTGGTACCTCAGACTTGTTTTAATTTGCAATTCTCTAAACAATAATAATCTAATCTAATGAGAAGATTTAGAGAATCTTCTCATACGACTATAGATGGCCTTATTTTTTTTTATCTGAAAACTGTCTATTCATTTGACCATTTATCTATTTAAGAAGTTTCAGCACAAACTTCTATTTCTCACCAGCTACACTGCTTTTAGACCTCTCATTTCTCTTTTCTTCTTCTTCTCTCCTCCATTTGCAATCTCCTTTTGTGTGTTGTCTCCCCCCATTAGAATGTAAGTCCTTTGAGGGCAAGAACTGTCTTTGTATTTATTTGTATTTCTAAAACACTTAAAAATGTTTATGTCAACAGATCAGCAGAAACCATAGGCAACACAACAATATTAATTCCAAACTTATATACCATAGATAGCACAAAGCAAAAGTTAACTGAATTGCAAAAAGACATACAAAGGTAGTAACACAATAGGGAGGAGATTTTAATTTTTCTTTTTCAAGAGGATAAACAAAGATAAACAAAAGATAAACAAATTACTGGAGAAATTGGACCTAATTTCTTATGATGCCTTCTGAATGGGATCACTTAAAATGGCATGTTTATAAAAACTGATCATTAAAGCACCAAAAAATTGCAAATTAATATAAAGTATTTTGAAATACCAAACACATCCTTTAGGGACCATAATACAATAAAAACAGTAACAATTTTGCATAAATATATATATATATATATTATACATATGTACATATATATGTATATGCATATGTATAATAGCATAAATAAAAACCATAGACCTAAATGGAGACTTCATAATGTTATTATTTGGCCATGTGCTGGTTTCCCCAAAGGTCTCCCCCCAAAGTTCATGCTTTTACCCTTAGCATAAAGAAAAATACTACAACATGCTAGAGTATTCTACTTCTTGCAAATTTTATAGGAAAATTTCTGATGTTGCCCCCAAGTTGTGTTGTTCCCATATGGATGCAGAGTCCAAGTTTCCCACAAATAATTTTTATGTAGCTAGAAATGACTTATGTGGGATTGGACATTATTGTATATTAGTCAGTCAGTCACTATCTCACTCACATTTTCTGAAATAAAATCAACTTCATTTGTCACATTTCATCCCTTTAGCTATTGTCTTTTTCTTCTTCCTTTCACTGTTGAACTTCTTGATAATACCTGGTGCCTCTGTTTTAATGAATCACATTATAATATGTGAGAGTAGAAGGAATTTAAAGTTCCGACTCTTTTATTTTAGAGTCTGAATTAGAACCTCATTCTGTTGACTACCATTTCAGTGCTCTTTTCACTACAGCATGAGTATTCCAGCTGATCTTAGAAGGCTGAGCAGCTTCAGAGAAAGGAACATTCACAGAACCTACTTTGAGTAGAGCTCTAAGATGGAGGGCTCAGTAATTGTCTTCATCAACTACAGTGTGGGTGGTCCTGCAGGCAATTTGCCACCCATTTCTTCTTCAATCTAAATTTAAATCCGTTAGTCAAAATGCATTTCTCAATGTCTCCAATGGTTTCCTTATTGTCAAATGCAATTCATTTCTCTTAAATCTCCATTCTTCCCAATGTTTCTGCTGTATTTGATGAATTGTTGACCACTAATTTGATTTTTTTCTTGAAAAAAATCCTTAGTTTCTACACTATTCTCTCTTTTTGTCCTCATTTTTTTTTGATCACTCCTTTCTCCTTTTCTTCCTATCCAAATATTACTATCACTTAAAGTTCAACTAAAGTAGCACCTTTCCAGTAATCCTTCCCTGGCCATTCCAGGCCACAGTAATTTTTCTGTCCTCTAGATTCAACCAGTACTTTTTGAGTTGAAACTATTAAATTCTACTTCTGACAGATACTGATATAGAAATACCTTCAGGACTGATGGGGGGGAGGGGAGAACAGGGCAAGGTTGGCTAAGATGTTACATGGGATTCTGCAGCCAGCTATTTGTTTTCTATTTTAACTAATTATTATTATTATTATTATTTTTTTTTTTTGCTGAGGCAATTAAGGTTAAGTGACTTGCCCAGGGTCACACAGCTAGGAAGTGTTAAGTGTCTGAGACCACATTTGAACTCAGGTCCTCCTGACTTCAGGGCTGGTGCTCTAACCACTGCGCCACCTAGCTGCCCCTTAACTAATTATTTTGATAAATAGGAGTTAAGTTTAGTTGTTTTAAAGCTGCTAATAGCCTATGCCACTGATCATACCACTTCATCATATACTGCCCAGAATTATTACTCAACCATTTCATGTGTAATAGTCTGTCTTTTCTCCCTAACTAGATTATGAGCATCTGCAGGGAAGAAGAGCATCTTATCTTGCATGTTTTTTTATTTCCCTCACTGATCAGCAAGGAAATGGTGCCTGGTGACATTTCCAGATCCCCAATTTCCCCCTTCCCTACCATCATCATCATCATCATCATTGCTGAAAAGTATATAAAGTTTTAAGGTTTGCAAAGTGGGTTACATCCATTATCTCTTTTGTTCAATTTCAGATGAGGAAATGGAAACTCAGAGAGGCTAAGTGACTGGCCCACTGTCATTAATAGCCAAAAAAATGTCAGGGGCAAGGTCTGAACTGAGATGTCTCCCAACTCCAGATGCAATATTCTTCTTACAGAACACTACCCTCTTATTTAAAATAATCTCTGAGCAATAATAGCCTTTATAGATGCCCATAACTTAATTTTGAACCCATTTAGCAGCCTTGATTAATGTGTTAGAACCATTAGCAGCAACTTGAGAATACTAAAATGGTTTATAATGCTATAGCTTCTATGAATCAATATTCATTGAAAGCATCAAGAGGTCACTTGGGGTCATCTATTTTAACAAATACACTGACTTTGCTTTTTTTTTAAGGGAAGAGTGTGAACTACAAATTTATAAATAGAAACAAAAATATTGACAGTTATAGATAAACTAATTTTTTTAAAGAAAAAGTTATTATTGTATTTGACACTATAAAGTTTGAATTCAAGATCTACCTCATTCAAGCAGCTTTTGCCTTTTTTTGTGTACTTTGTGGATACAGGCTTTTTGCTCTATTGTTTGTTTTAAGCTTTAATTTTTTTTTAAGCATATAGGTGTTTTGTCAGTCAGTCCATAAACATTTATTAAGTACCTACTCTCTTGTAGGCATCTGTGCTTAAATGTTCAGGACACAATGGAAGACAAAAAGACTAATATATCTAACAGAGACCTACAAAAAACAAAAACAAAAACAAAACAAACCACCTTAATCCTGCCAAATAAAAATGAGTAAAAAAAACTGAGTCTATATAAGAGAAGACTCATGAGGGACATGTAATTATTTTGATTATCTGTCAGGTAATAGTAAACCTATTTAAAAGTTCTTAGTTCTACCTTTTGGAGCTAAAAAGTTACAATGGGTCACATTTTGCCTTAAAATTGAAAAGAAAGATTATAACTATTAACAAATTAAATTAAAAACAATAAACAGATAAAACACTGGACTCAAGGCCAGGAGATACTTGGCAAACAAATACCCCTGAGATTTCAGATACAATGTTTACCCAATGAATACTTATGTGGCAAGGACCAATTGGAGATGGTTTCAGTGGGTTCCTCCATGTCTCCTCAATTATTTTGTTCAGATAAGTCTTCAGTCCTTGGCAAAATTTTAATGTATCTCATGACTATCAGGTTCCTAGAAATACTTGTCAACAATAGAAGGGCAAAAAGGTTATTTCTAAATGTCATTACAATAACTACCTGACTTCCTTTTCAGCCCCCTCTCAGTTTACAGTAGATGAAAGCATCTCGTTCCTTCTGCTAAGTTTCTGATGGACTAGCTTGGCCTCATACCCAGCCTCTGCTGTCAATTAGAAAAGTACTCCAGCTTTGTTCTCTCTCATTTTGTTGCTAGACTCATCCCTCTCTGTTGTCCACATTATTTGTTGCACATAGCACTTCTCTGTTTATGGTTCATCTCTGTATATGGACCACATATGGAAGGATCGACATAAACAATCTCTATTATGCATTTATATATCTACCACAGATTTTCAGGAATTACTTTTCAGGAGCTTTTAGGAATTTTGGAATGCCCAATGAAAATTTCTCCACCATTCCCCAGAAATGATTTTTTAGAGGGTAAGGGTCATTTTCCAAATGGTTAGGGCTCTAAATGAGACACTTGAAGGTTCACTAAAGTGAACACTGCCTGCTTCTGTCTATCTCAGTGACTTGGGCCAGGCTGTTCTAACTGGTGAATATTTTTAATGGTTTTGATTAGATTCTCTTCTTTGTTTCATTTTGGTTTTCTGGGCTGTTCTTTGGTTATGTCTTATTCTTAGAATCTTCAAAGAGGTAGTGTGACATTGTGGAAGTCAAACTGTTGATGAAGCCCACTGACTAGATTCTTTTCATCTTCAACTGATTTTGACTTGAAAGCATATACTTACATTTATTAAAAAGGAGAAAATTGCTATTTAATGTTTATACATACATATATACAAATGAAATTTGCTTACTTTAAGAATAGAATTGTCTTGTCTTGTATTTTTGGTATCATAACCTTCTAATAAACAGCGACGAGTGGTATTTCCTGATCCAGCAAACTCTGCTAGGTTTAGATCTGCAAAGCCCAACTATGAAGAAAAAGGGATAATATTAGTAGAATATTTAAAAGCACTATTCTATTTGTTTTCTATAATATTTTGCTAATGAACAAATTTGTCTATGACAGATGTTATCCTTGAATAGAAAGTACTTTACAATTTCTGAAGCCCTTCCACAAAATCCTCTCATTTGATCTTCACATCTAATCTGTAAGGTAATCAAAACAAGCACTAACACTGTAATTTTAAGATGAAGTTCCTGAGGCATAGAGCAGAAAAGTGATTTGCTCTAGGTCACATGAGAGCCATCTTGGTAGAGTAGATGAAGAGCTGGCTTCAAAGCCAGGGGTGGGGCTATCCCTCTCTCTAACCCATCCTGATGTGTAACAGAGGAGAAGTTACAATCTCTCAGTGTTCCAAATAATTCTCTAAGACATTAAGGTGCAGAGAAAGTGGAGGGAATTCTTTGGATCAATGGATTCACAGGCCCACTTGATAATTATTCCACATAGACAATGATAAAGCCAGGAACAAACTGTATTTCTCCTGACTCTTTTAGGCTGTTTAACTCCTGCCACTATATTCTCCTACCTTCTAGTCCAGAAAGTTAATTATTTCAAGATAGCCACAAATTGCCAGTCTTTTCCATCTTTCTTGATCCCAGTTTATTTTTATCTTATAGTTTATCACCACTGCCTATTGGTACTAAATGGCTTGAGATACCACAGCTTTCACACTCCACTCAGGAATCATAACAATTCAAGTGGTTCAAATGCATTCCCTGGTACAACTTCTCTATTGTCACCAACTATAAAATGTGTTCTTCTGACTACTTCTTTAGTCCCCTCAATTTACAACAGCTGAAAGCATCCTATTCATTCTACTAAGTATCTGATGGATTGGCCTGGCTTCATACACAAAAGCAGAGAGAAATTCGATCTGTGCCAGATAATGATGACAACAGAGGGGAGACTACAACCTGGGCAATAAAATGACAGAGAAAGCAAAGTTCAAGTGAGTTTCTGGTTTTGTGACTTATTCCTGCATCATCCCTCCATCTCCTATTGCAACTTGACCCATCCTTTTGCTGCCTTAGATCTATTGTTCATTCTTTTTAAAACATCTATTAATATAAATTATCATCAAGATTAATATATAAAAGAAACATGAACCATTAAAAAATAATGATTCTATTTACAAGGTGATATATTGTTCCAGGGGCTTCTTGGGGATGCAAAACTGGTTCAACAAAGGACAAAAAAGTTTCTAGGGTATATGGAGAGTCACAGTCCAGTATGTAATCAATCAATAACCATTTATTTAAATGGTACTATGTTCCAGACATTATGCTAGGCACTAGGGATATAACAAAGTTTACTACAAGGAGCTGACAACATACAAAAATATACAAAATACATTCAAGGTGATTTTGCAAGGCATTAGCAGACAAAGAAAGGCATCATGTAGCTTTATCTAGAAAAGAATGGAGACCTAGTGATGGAAAAAAGAAGAGAGTACACTCTAACCCTGAGGGATAGTCAATGCAAAGGCATGGAGAAAGCAGATAAAATCTCATGTATAAGAAACAGTTAATAAGCCAGTTTGGTTAGACTATAAATTGATGGAAAGGAAGTAACATTTCTTAAGACTGGAAAAGTAGCTTTGATTCAGGTTGTGAAGGGCTCTAGATGCCAAATAGGAGTTTATAGTTGATCTTCAAGGAAAAATAGGGAGCATCTGTTATTGAGTATGAGAGGGACTTTGATCAAACTTGCAAAATACACTTTGGCAACTGTCTGAAAGATGGATTGGAATACAAAGACATCTGTGAGGAGGCTATTTAAAAATTTCAAGTGAGGGTTGATAAAGGTCTGAACAAGGGGAAAGGCTAAATGGAAAAAAAAAAGGAACAGATACAAATACAAATGACAAGGTGGATAAAGTAAGGGGCACCACTGAGGAATCAAGGAGAAAATACATTATGAACCTGAAAGGAGGGTAGTATCTTCAAAACTAAAAGGAAAATTCAGAAGGGGAAAAGATAATTGAATTGTTTCAGAGAGTACTATTATATATGAGAGTATGAGATGGCTATGGGTATTTAGTTCAAAATGTCCAGTAACCACTTGGTGATGTGGGAGTAAAACTATATAGATCTAATAATTATCTGCCTAAAGATAATGATAAAATCAATGAGCCCGAAGAAAAGGATAGAGAGTGCCAAGGACAGAATATTGAGGTATACCAAGGAATGATATGAAAATGTTCTATCAGAGGCTGAAAAGGCATTAATGCTCAGATAGGTAGGAATAGAAAGAAGAGAATCAATGTCAGGAAAAGAGAAATCATGTGGTCAAAAGGGAAGTCAAGCAATATGACTGAGAAAAGACCACTAAATTTGTAATTGAGAAACCACTTTTGAAGCAGCTAGGTGGTACAGTTAATAGAGCACTGGCCCTGGAATCAGGAGATTCTGAGTTCAAATCTGGCCTCAGACACTTGACATTTATTGGCTGTGTGACTCTGGGCAAGTCACTTAAACCTTGACTACTTTAACCTTCACCCCCCTTCCCCCCACCAAAAAAGAAAAAAGAAAAAAATACTGCAAGAGAAAAGCCGTTTCAATATAATGAAAAAGTTGGAAACTACACTACAAAGTGTTGAGAAATGGGTGAGAAGAGGAGAAGTGGAATGCAGATGAAGGCAGATAGCTTTTTCTCAGTATTTGAGAAAGGAAGGAAAGAAAAAGGAGAATAAGCTAAAGCAGTGATAAAGTCTCCTTTGGCTTCATACATTAAGTTATAGGTACTAACTATTTATCTTGTATCACATTGCACTGTAATTTTACAAAATGAGCATCCTGGAAGGCTAACTCTCTTGAGCTTCTGGGGGCCAGTGCAGGGCTCCAAAAAAGTTTGAGGGGGAAGTAATCACATGGTCACTCTCATAGTCCAAGAATTCACTTGAGACTGCAGGAATCCATGTATCCATTGGAGACATGCTAACACAGGCCGATATCATCCTATCACATAAACCAGTATGAGCCAGGTTCCAGGAGCTCAAGTTTCAAGATAATAGGCCTTAAAATGGGAAGATTATGAACATTCATTTCAGAGCTCAAGTAAAGAATATCCATACAGTTGATCCACATTAAATTACCCTCATCAAAATTATTGAGTTTTAACCATTTTTTCCCCTTTACTTATGGGTACTCCTATATTTAATTTCTTTGTGCCTTCCTTTGTTTATGTGTTGGGACAATAAATTGTCTTATAGTTTAGTCTACAATTAGGACTTGACACATGAAGTTGATGTAAACTGCATCCTAAATTGCTTAAGTTCTAGGCCTTCAAATAGCTTTAAGTTACAAACAACTTTAAAAAAAGTTACTTTAGAGAATATAACTGCTTACCTTTGCATAAGCCTTTCCGCCTTTTAATTCCTGCCAAAGACACAAAATACAACCAATACAAAGTAATTATTTACCAAAGCCTTAAAATATTATATATCAACAGAATCACTGTAATGGTGGAGAAAAAAAAAGTCAATCACATTAACAACAGGTATATAGTCAACTGAGGTATGCCAATTTGAGTTAACCAGAATTTCCCAGAATTCAACTTGTATGAGAAAGATGAAAATAACATGGAAATACTGATAGAGAAGACTGAAGCAAAGAAGAATTAATAGGATGTTCTAAGTTCTTGCAAGAATATGAAATTAAGAAAAAATTATGTTTATTATAACTAAAACAAAACTAAACGAATACATTTTTTGAAAGTTTTCAGTGATAAAAGTTACCAAAAAAAAAAAAAAAAGTTTTCTGGTTAGTCATTAACTACAACACTCCTATCCTATTCCTTGGCTATTTTTGTCATTTAAGGTTTGACCATGTGTAGATTTTATAACCTTGATGGAAACACAATCATTTGAAGATAGGCAGTTTGAAAGGGCTTGATGGGCCTCCTTTAAGTTAAGGCAATAATTTATGCACATAAAAAAATCAACTGTAGTAATCTGAAAGAGGGTATACAGCAATGTAAATGCCACACATTAAAATAGTGAGCAAAGTTACAAGTTGTGATCTTTAACAAATGTTCAAGTAAACTGAAGGCAAACAAATAAAACAAAATAATGAACACAACTGAAGGTAGTGATTACAAATTCAAACACTGGTAATGACTTGGATCATTCATGGTTTAGATTATTCAGAAGTATCCATTTGTGCATATAGGTAGAGTAAATCTCAATGCACAGGAAAACATGTTGTGATCTCTCTCCTGCTCTACAACTAAAGAAACATTGCACTGTTATTTTAACACACAGAATAAGGTAAGTAAACAGTGCAATATATTAGAGGGGATACTCCTCTTAAGTGACTCTTTCCTTTTAAGAATGAAAAACAAAACCTACCAAGTTACTAAAATGCAAAATTCTTCATCTTCTGCCTATACTTCCTATTATACTTTCCTATTTATGAGTTTTGGGGGTTTTGGTAATTCCATGCTCAGCACCTTTTTAAAAGTTTGATTACTATTCTATTTTTTTAAAAAATGCTTAAACAATAGTTATATAATAACACATACATTTCTATTTCAAGAAGGAGAGATTCTTTTAAGTCTGATTTTAGTAACAGGTTTATAAAAGCCCAAATTTACTAGTTGAAATTGCACTATTGACCTAACAACAACATATAATTATCAAGAATAACATAACAATTAAAATTTACAAAATATTTTCACATATGTTATTTCATTTGATCCTCTCAACAAAACCATGAATTAGTTATGATAGGAATTATTACTCTAATTTTATAGATGAGATAATTGAGTCTTAGGGTAAATTACTTGCTAAGGTTACACAACTCATAAGTAGAAATGGCAGGATCTGAATAGAAATCTGACTCTCCAGGTACGTTTATTTTAATACAGTGAATTTAGTTATGTGGATGAAAAGAGAAAACTAAAGCTGCCTACACTTCATTCTATAGAGTCACTAAGAAGGCTAAAATGCATCTCTTTTTGATCTAGCACAGAAGAGTAGAGTATCCAAGTTTATTTAAGGTCTCTTTAGGTAAATTTGGCCTTTTTGGCCAAACACTATTATAGTATCATGTACTTAGGTCTATATATTTACATATTCTTTATGCATATTTCCTGGTTTATCTTTGTTTAACCTCAATATGTTTATCATTAATAGCATCCTTAATAGTAAGATATACAAGGCTAATGAGACAGACTTCTTGCCTTATGTTTATATTTCTGACTTCAAAATTTTCTTCAAATTTATTTTATTTCTGTAACAAATTATAATTATAATCACAAGAAGCCTAATTACATGACATACCATAGGTATAACAAGAAAAAAGGCACAGCAATAATTGTACAAAGAAAATTACTATAGAAATAATTATGATTTGTAAAAGGGAAAAATTGTATGCTATTTTTACCTTCCTCACAGAGACCCTGTAGATGCAAGGATCCAGAACACCCGTAACAGCACTTGCACTCATTTTGCACATAAATGAGAACTTCTTTCTCCAGTGAACACAGTTTGCTTGCACTACCTCCCTGGGGGGGAAGACAAAGGAACTAGTTAATTACTATAATAGATATGCGTTTAAAAAAAGTTATACTCTTGTATTTTAATCTGAAATGGCAACTAGGACTTTTAGAAAAATAAAGAAAAAGGGAAAATACAAATTGATGTTCTTGTTCTAAAAATCTGTTTAGGAAATTTGCTTCTTTTGAAATATTTTTTAACACCCGAACTAAAAAAAAAAAAAAATTAAATACCTCAACCTATATGCAGTTTCACCTCAAATATAACTATGATTTATCGAAATAAATTTAGCTTCAACTCTAAGATACTACCTCACACCTCTTAGATTGGCTAAGATGACAGGAAAAGATAATGATAAATGTTGGGGGGGATGTGGGAAAACTGAGACACTAATGTATTGTTGATGGAATTGTGAAATAATCTAACCATTCTGGAGAGCAATGTGGAACTATGCCCAAAGGGCTATAAAACTGTGTATACATACCCTTTGACCCAGCAATGCCATTACTAAGATTGTATCCCAAGGCAATCTTAAAGGAGGGAAAAGGATCCACCAGTACAAAAATGTTTGTAGCAGCTCTTTTTGTGATATCAAAGAATTAGAAAATGAGTAGATAACCATGAATTGGGGAATGGCTGTATAAGTTATGGTATATATAGATAATGGAATATTATTGTTCCATAAAAAACAATGAACTAGCTGACTTTTAGGAAGGCCTGGAAAGATTTACATGAACTCATGCTGAGCAAAACAAGCAGAACCAAGAATAAAATACATTATATACATAATAATTATAGTATTATGCCTTATATAAGGCATATATATTATATATTATACCACATAGAATTATAGCATATAATAGCAAGAATGTGCCATGATCAACAGTAAAAGACTTGATTCTTCTCAGTGGTTCAGTGATCTAAAGCAATCCCAATAGACTTTGGACAGAAAATGCTATCTGCATCCAGAAAAAAGAACTAAGGAGACTGAATGTAAATGAACACATACTATGTGCACTCCTTTTTTCTATTTTTTTTAAATCTCTCCCATGGTTGGTTTGTTTTTTTTTTTTTGGGGGGGGGCTCTGATTTTTCTCTCCCAGTATGATTCATAAAGTAATGTATATTAAAAATAAATTTACTAGAAAAAAGAAAAGAAATAAATTTAGCTATATTCTGTTCTCTCCTCACCCATTCTTCTCTTCCCCCTATCACTGCCATCCTCCTGGAAACCTGAGGATTGTTTTTTGAAATAGTTATAAAGACCATCTTGGATGTGAGTGGTCCTACCAAGGCCTTTTAGATTTAGTGGATGCCTAAGATCATGTGAATCACCATACCCTACTCTGCTGACCAGATATGTTTCTATAAAAAATGAAAATTACATCTACCAAAGATGAAGCTAAGTACTATTTTATCCTTGCCGATATCTTCTCTGTACTATAACTAAGCAAAAAACAAAACAAAATTCTTTTGTAAACTGGATGCACAAACAACTAATTTTATCCCAATACTGAACCAGACCAGAATGCAAAACAAGAGTTGCTCAACTAGTTGATATTTGAACCCATTTCCCTAAATGTGTGCTATGCCATGCTACCTCTCATCAATCACTAATAATCTTAGGGACTGGACTGAGAGGTGCTGAGGAGTTAGGGGATTTGCCCATGACCATAGGATCAATATGCATCAGAGGCAGTACTAGAACCCAGATCTAGTCCTTATCCACTACAATGGTACCTCTAAATGTAATAATGATTTAAGAGAAAATTCTAAATTATCATGAAAGTATTAAGTAATATCAATATGGAAACAAACAACCATAATAATGCAAGTCATTTTGTTACTGTTATTTTTGTATATTATAATCCTGATGAAAATTAGTTGTTGAATTTAATCTACACATGTAATCTAATAAAATGTCAAAAAATTATGAGACATGCTAAACGTAAAATGAGGCTGACAAGTACAATAAAAGGGTTGTGGTGTTTTTGTTTTTGTTTTTGAAACTATATTAGGGAAAAGAAGAGGATCAAAGAGAGTTAAAAAAAAAAAACTATTTGGCTGTGAAAATGAAGATGGCCAATAGAGAAAAAAAAGGCAGAACTCAACTATTATTCTCTGTTGAGAACAATAATTTAGGTAGTAGAATGGTCAATATAGAAAGAGTTAAGAGGGAGTTGATATCCACAATAAGCGGAGCAATGGTACCTAGCTCTTCTTGATGAGTTCTGAAGAAAACAGATGGATATCATGGCTAAGATATTGCAGAAAAGGATATATACTGTTGAACAAATAATCTATAAGTGTCTTTTAAAAGAAAGAATACAGAGTCTGCAACTACATTCCAGCGAGTTTAATTTAATTCCTATCAAAATTCTAGAATGTGTTCATAAAGAGATGGTGAGTTAGGATTAAAAAAGAAATCATCTCATGTGATTAAATAGTTAATACCATTAAATAGATTTAGAACAGGTTGAATACAATGAGATGATTCAGATCATTTCCAATGATCTTGTGATGAAGACAGCCATCTGCACCCAAAGAGAGGACTGTGAGAACTGAGTGTGTATCACAACATAGCATATTCACTCTATTTGTTGTTGTTTGTTTACATTTTTTCTTTTTCATTTTTTCCCTTTTTGATCTGATTTTTCTTGTGCAGCATGATATTTGTGGAAATATATATAGAAGAATTGCACATATTTAACATATATTGGATTACTTGTCTAGGAAAAGGGTTGGGAGGAAGGGAGGGAAAAAATTATAACACAAGATTTTGTAAGGGTAAGCACTGAAAATTATCCATGTATATATTTTGAAAATAAAAAGCTTTAGTTAAAAAAGAAACTGGTTAAATAGCCTGATCCAAAGAATAAGTATTAATCTTTCAAAGATAACTTGGGGAAAGATCCAGTAGAATGCCCTGGAGTTCAGTGTTTAATATGCTTATCAATAACTTGGGTAAAAGCATATATATCTATATCTCAAGCTTATCAACTTTTCTCCATTTTTTTTCTCCTCTTAATTCTTCCCTCCACATCTAATCAGTGCCAGAAGTTTATTATTTCTACCTACATAATCTCTCTTATATCCTCCCCTTTCTTTCAACTAACATAATTCAGTCCAGCCCTAACTCTTATTTGGAATATTCTTTTTTTTTTTTTTGTCAGCTGTCCTTTATTTTCTTGCCTGGGCTATCACAACAGGAACTTGTGAGCACAAGTCTTTACTGTACACAATCACATCCTGCACTCCTCCTACTTCCTGGTCTCACGAATTATAACAGGTCTATGTGGCCACGTGCAAGGCCAATGAGAGAAGGAGAAATGTCCTGTTGGATGATGCATTCTCAATGCAGCCAGGATTTCCATACTCGTGGCAGCCCTATTGCAGCAGAGATCACATCCGGGTGCCTCAGACCCAAGGCCCTTTTACTTCCTCATTGCACCCTGCTTAGTGCCTCACCAAACCCTAACGACTCCTTTTTCTTGTTTAGAGGGGACTGCTCACATCATCTGACTGACCCTAGCTTCAACAACAACTTGCTTAATTGATGAAAGGACCACAGCCAAGTGATATTAATATGGCGTTCAAACTATTCAATCAAGGATCAACAGTAGTGGAAGGCAAAGAAAAATTGGAAGCTTGCTGAGCAATCTCAGCTGCTAGGTGAGAAAGTTCTATCTGGGAGGTGACACTGCTGGCCAGTAGTGGCCGTCACATCTGGATTGCTGTTGTCGTTTGGCCAATGAAAGGAATATAGGGGGTGTATACACCCTGAAAGTCATTTTTTGTATCAATGTCTT
>JAJPUD010002084.1:113035-145139 GCA_023553655.1 Myrmecobius fasciatus
CAAAGAAAAACTGGAAGCTTGCTGAGCAATCTCAGCTGCTAGGTGAGAAAGTTCTTCTATCTGGGAGGTGACACTGCTGGCCAGTAGTGGCCGTCATCAACATCTGGATCGCTATTGTCGTTTGGCCAATGAAAGGAACATAGGGGGTGTATACACCCTGAAAGTCATTTTTTGTATCAATGTCTTTTACCTCAACTGGAGGGCTTGATGGTTTTCCACCTACCAACTTGGAGACATTACCTGCCAGTGGGAAATGAGGCGATGCTTCCCCCTAGCCTACCACATGGATGTCAGGCAGTAAGGGAAGGAGTACCCATGTCCATTGTCCAAGGCTGTCAGCTTTCAGTTGATGAGAGTCAATCAGGGCAGTCTACTTTATCTTTGCCCCTGATGCGATGCCTGCTGTTTTCAGTGTAACAGTCAGAAAAATCATGGCAGTCACCAGCATCCAGATCGTGGATGTTGTTTGACCAGCCCTTTTTGTCTGTCTTCTGGGATGGTGCTCACAACCTCATCATCACCTGTTCTTTCTCCTCCACTTTTCCCCAGGTCGTGGATGTTCCTGGCAGGGATCCACTCCTCTGCTATTGGGTCCGCATCTTATCCCAGGTCTTCGGGTGTCTCTGGCTGCCACCTCGCTGAGCTGTCATTGTTCACTGTTCCAGGAATATTCTTTAAAAACAAATTTTTTATTGATGTCTTTTTTTTTTGAAACATCATCAGTTTTCACTGATATCCTTTGCTCTCTCCTCTCCCTTTCAGAAGGCCAACTCATGTAATAAATAGTATTTTTTTTTAAAAAGAGAAGGAAAAAAAAATCAACCAATCAACACATAGGAAAAAAAAAAATCTGAAGTTGCACAATGTACAATCCCTGCAGAGCCCCCATCTAAATGCTAGATTGACCTGGGAGTATCCTCTCATGGCTCTTCTTTTGAAACCTACTAATTCTTTATCATGCTGTCATTTTTGATCTGTGTGTGGTTGCTTTTTACTTTCCACCGCTGTAGTTTTTGCATATAGTGATTTCATGGTTCTGCTTACTTGCTCCTGTATCAATTCATGTGAATATTTTCATGCTTTTCTATATTCATCACATATTTCTTATAGTCTAGTAACATTTCATTACATTCCCATGTAATGAATTCATCCTTTCTCAATTAGATGAGAATCTCTTTTGTTTCCAGTTCTTTGCTGTAAGGAAAAGTGCTGCCAGAAATACTGTGGCATAACTGGGGACTTTCTTTTAATTGATTTCCTTGAGGTTTAATAAATCCAGTAATAGTCTCTAGGTCAAAGAGTATGAACATTTAAGTCACTTTATTTGAGTATTCCCAAACTACTTTCCATTGAGTTCACTGAAAACAATGACTAGGTAACTGCTAATTGCATTATTGTTGTCATTACTCAGTAGTGAAAATGTCAAAAGATTTTTTCAGAACACTTGAAGATTAATTAAGATTTCAGGAAGAGAATTTTCCTACTTGATCCTATTTAATCATCACTCATTTAGCAGAATTTAAGAAAATGAGCTACTCTTATTTATTTTTAGGACTCATTATTCAATTTCTTCATTGTTCAAACCTTCCTTTTCTTCCTTCTGTTGCTAGCTAATCAATTTTGTGTGATAAATACATATCAGTTTTGGAAAAATCATTAATTTAGATATATTTACAAATCACTTGGTGGAGGGCACACAAAGTAGTCAGCTTTGTTGGTATATCAAGCTGCTATTAAGGATACTCCTATCAATGTAGATCAGTAGGACAGCTACAATTTAATCTTTTTTTTTTTTTTAAAGCTTTTTATTTGTATAACATATGTATGGGTAGTTCCCCAGCATTGATCTTTACAAAGCTTTCCATTACAAATTTTACCCCCAGTTCCCGCCCCTCCCCTAGATGGCAGGAAGTCCACTACATGTTAATAATGTTGAAATACTTGACAAGTTGTGCAAGAAAAATCCTATCTACAAGAAAAAAAAAAAGAAAATCAGAGAAAGGCAACACAATGCAAGCAAACCTCAATACAGAGCATGAAAATGTTATGTTGTGGTCCACATTTCACATCCCTCTCTCTGGGTGTATATGGTTTTCTTCAGTGAACAATTGGAACTGGTTTGAGACAATTCTTTGTTGCAGAGAGCCATGTCCATCAGAATTGATCATCATGTAATATTGTTGTTGCTGTGTATAATGATCTCCTGGTTCTGCTCATTTCACTCAGCATCAGTTCATGCAAGTCTCTCCAGGCCTCTCTGAAATCGTCCTGCTGGTCGTTTCTTACAGAGCAGTAATATTCCATAACATTCATATACCATAATTTATTCAGCCACTCTCCTATTGATGGGCATCCCTTCAGTTTCCAGTTTCTAGCCACTATGGAAAGAGCTGCCACAAACATTCTTGCACATGTGGGTCCCCTTTCCCTCCTCAAAGATCTCTTTGGGATATAGGCCCAACAGAAACACTGCTGGGTCAAAGGGTATGCACAGTTTGATAACTTTTTGAGCATAGCTCCAAATTGCTCTCCAGAATGGTTGGATCCATTCACAGTTCCACCAACAATGTATTAGTGTCCCAGTTTTCCCACATCCCCTCCAACATTCATCGTTATCTTTTCCTGTCATTTTAGCCAATCTGACAGGGGTGTAGTGGTACCTCAGAGTTGTCTTAATTTGCATTTCTCTGATCAATAGTGATTTGGAGCAACTTTTCATATGACTAGAGATGGTTTTAATTTCATCATCTGAAAATTGTCTGTTCATATCCCTTGACCACTTATCTATTGAAGGGTAGCTTGAATTCTTATATATATATGAGACAATTCTCTAAAAAATGAGGCCTTTATCAGAACCACTGAATGTAAAGATGATTTCCCAATTTGATGCTTCCCTCCTAATCTTGTCTGCATTAGTTTTATTTGTACAGAAACTTTTTAACTTAATATAATCAAAATTATCCATCTGGTGTTCAATTAGGAATTCCAGATCTTCTTTGGACATAAATTTATTCCATCTCCACAGGTCTTAGAGGTAAACTATATTACGTTCCTCTAATTTGCTTACAAAATCACTCTTTATATCCAGATCATGAACCCATTTAGATCTTATCTTGGTATGTGGTGTTAGGTATGGGTCAAGCCCTAATTTCTTCCACACTAGTTTCCAATTTTCCCAGCAGTTTTTTTTTTTAATTTTTATTTTATTTGCATAACATACGTGTGGGTAATTCTTCAACAATAACCCTTACATAGCTTTCCGTTACAAATTTTTCCCCCAACTCCCCACCCCTCCCCTAGATGGCAGGATATCCACTACATGTTAATTATGTTAAAATATTGGCAAATCGAATATATGTATACATATTTCCAAACTTATCATTGGTGTGCAAGAAAAATCTTATCTACACAAACGATATATCAGATAAAGGAAACACAATGTAAGCAAACATCAATCAAGGAGTATGAGAATGTTATGTTGTGGTCCACATTTCACATCCCTCTCTCTGGGTGTATATGGCTTACTTCAGTGAACAATTGGAGGTGGTTTGAAACATTTCATTGTTGAAGAGAGCCATGTCCATCAGAATTGATCGTCATATAGTACTGTTGTTGCCGTGTATAATGATCTCCTGGTTCTGCTCATTTCACTCAGCATCAGTTCATGTAAGTCTCTCCAGGCCTCTCTGAAATCATCTTGCTGGTCATTTCTTACAGAACAATAATATTCCATAACATTCATATACCATAATTTATTCAGCCATTCTCCAATTGAAGGGCATCTATTCAATTTCCAGTTTCTAGCCACTACAAAAAGGGCTGCCACAAACATTCTTGCACATGTTTTCCCAGCAGTTTTTGCCGAATAGTGAGTACTTATCCCAAAAGCTGGGGTCTTTGGGTTTATCAAACACTAAATTGTTAAAGTTATTGCCTAGATTATCCTGATAACCTATCCTATGCCACTGATCGATTGCTCTATTTCTTAGCCAGTACCAAATGGTTTTGATGACCGCTGCTTTATAATATAGTTTTAGATCTGGTACAGCAAGGCCACCTTCATCTGCCTTTTTTTTTCATTAATCCCCTTGAAATCCTTGACCTTTTATTCTTCCAAATGAACTTTGCTACTATTTTTTCTAGATCTATAAAATAATTTCTTGGGAGTTTGATTGGTATGGCACTAAATAAGTAGATTAGTTTGGGTAGTATTGTTATTTTTATTATATTTGCTCTGCCTACTCATGAGCACTTAATGTTTTTCCAATTGATTAGGTCTGATTTTATTTGTGTGGAAAGTGTTTTGTAGTTTAGTTCGTATAGTTTCTGACTTTTCCTTGGCAGACAGATTCCCAAATATTTTATCCTATCATCCGTTATTTGGAATGGAATTTCTTTTTGTATCTCTTGCTGCTGAATTTTGTTGGTAATATATAAAAATACTGATGATTTATGTGGATTAATTTTGAATCCTGCAACTTTGCTAAAGCTGTGAATTGTTTTTAGTAGTTTTTTAGTTGAGTCTCTAGGGTTCTCTAAGTATACCATCATGTCATCTGCAAAGAGTGATAATTTGGTTTCTTCATTACCTACTCTAATTCCTTTTATCTCTTTTTCTTCTCTTATTGCTAAAGCTAACATTTCTAATATAATATTAAATAGTAATGGTGACAGTGGGCAGCCTTGTTTCACTCCTGATCTTATTGGGAATGGTTTTAGTTTGTCTCCATTACATATGATGCTTGCTGATGGTTTTAAATAGATGCTACTGATCATTTTAAGGAAAAGCCCATTTATTCCTATACTCTTTAGTGTTTTAAATAGGAAGGGGTGTTGGATTTTATCAAATGCTTTTTCTGCATCTATTGAGATAATCACATGGTTTTTGATAGTTTGGTTATTAATATAATTAATTATGCTGAATAGTTTTCCTAATATTGAACCAGCCCTGCATCCCTGGTATAAATCCTACTTGGTCATAATGTACTATCCTGGGGATGACTTTCTGTAATCTCATTGCTAATATCTTATTTAAAATTTTTGCATCAACATTCATTAGGGCTACAATTTAATCTTAAGGTATCTAAAGGAGTAAACCACTTGTTCTGGGTCATATATAGTTAAGAGTATATAAGAGGTGGTAAATCACATTTCAATAACAATAATAATATGCCTATATTTCATATCCATTGTCTCACTGATTCTTATAAAAATCCCTGTGGAATAATACAGTAGATATTTCCATGACAGATAAGGAAACTGAGACATTAGTTGTGATGTGTCTAGTATATATCTTCCACAAGGCTTAGGTTCTAAATGTATCACGGTAAGGAAGTAGCCAGATTAAAAATTACCACTGAAAATTCCTTAAAATGTGTTTGAATGCTTTCTCGTTAGGAAATTTTCCCTCTTGAATGTGCTTTATCTCCCTATATTTTGCCATGGCAGGCAAGTGACTTCTAGTGAGAAATTTAATGCCTTATTTAGCTTTACTAATGACTTTATTCTTAATTACCAAGAATTGTCATTAATTTCTTATTTGGATATAATAAAATAACTAATATTTACATACAACTTCCCTTCCCCATTGCCAAGGTTGAGGTAACAGGGCATGCTCATTGTATCTTTGTGGAACCTCTCTCCAAGTTTATGGCCAGGGCTGCACAAATACACTGGGAGGTGGAAAAAAGGAACATCGATGAAGGTTGTTAAGAACAGAGACAAAGGCATAGATTTATAGAAGGAATTTTCACATATGCCCCGAATTCCAAAACTTAAATTCCTATACCAAATTGGGCAGCCAGGACAGTAGGAAGAGAAGAAAGGAGGACATAGTCATTGTGTGGATAGGTTATTGGCCAGGAGAACCATGAATCCGTGTTTTCCCTTTATAGAAGAATTTGTAAAGATGGTGTATGTGTGTATTTAAGCTATAGTACTTTACATATAAATTCGCATAAAGAATCCAGGTTTCTTGATTCTCAATTCAGTGTTTTCCCTACTATTCCACAAGTTAACCACAAGATCATGTTCTAAACAGATGCTTAAATTGGTAAAAACTTTAATTAAAGGGGCAGCACTGCAGGTGGTACAGTAAATAGAGCACCAGCCCTGAAATGAGGAGGACCTGAGTTCAAATCTGTTTCAGACACTTAACACTTCCTAGCTGTGTGACCCTGGGCAAGTCACTTAACCCCAATTGCCTCAGCAAAACAAAACAAAAAACCCCTTTAATTAAAAAATAAAAGTTTTAGGCTGAATCTGATATAGTTCATTGCACATGCTGGATATAGAGGCATTCTTCCAATGACTTTCCAGCTATTTTGATGGAAGGAGAAAAGCAATCTTGTCTGTTTGAAAGATCAAGCTTTTCTAACCCAAAGTAAGGAAATGGAGGAGCTAATCCTTTAAAACCAAATCCAAATCTTTTTGTTGGATGTTGACTGATTTTTTCCATATTATCATCTTTCCAGTAGTCTATTCAATAGAGAAATTTTCTAGTACTGTAATTAATATAAGGTGTCAATAAAATTAACCTATTAAAAAGGAATGTGCTAGTACCTATGGCACTTGGTGTCTAGAACTGTTCTATTTGTTTTAGAAACGCTTGTCTTTAGCTGTATTAAAATAAATCTTTTTTTTTCTGTTGCTTTGTTTCTTTTACATGGTTAAGTGACTTATGAAATTCAAAGGAAGCTTATGAGTCACAGAAGAGAAAACACTAATGTGACTTTGGTCACAGTTGCAAATACTTTTTCTGAATTTGTTTCCATGGTAATCAATTTATATAACAAACTGCCTCTAAGTTTGCAAACTAAATGGTAAACGTGTAATAAATGTGAGAATTTTAATGAAGTTAGAATCTACCTTTATGAAATTGTTCTACTCTGGTCAGACTATACAGAATGATTAGACAACTGAGTCCTAGAAGGGCCCATAGAGATCATCCAGTTCCTCAGAGTATTGTTTAGTTAAGGGCAGGTCAATTCAACAAGCAGTTAAGTACCCATTCTTTGCCAGGTATCGTACTTAGCAATAGTAGTAAGACAAATAAAACCCGTCCTAGCTTATGTTCTCCAGAGGGAAATAGGTACACTAAGTCAATGCAAAATATATTCAAAGTAAATATCTATTAAATTTGGAGAGGAGAAATCAGCAAAGGCTTCTGGGAAGAGGTTATATCTGAACTAAGCTTTGAAGAGGGTTCAGAATTCCAAGAAAAAAGGGAGAGTATTTCTGGTAGCATGCATGTGAAAATGCATGGAGTGGTGGATCTAGTAAACAGTGAATAACTAGTGTGCTGGAAAAATCTTTTAGCATTCTGCTTTAATTCCACTATTAAACAACAACCACTATAATGACAACTGGTGTTTATGTAATCATTATTTCCAAAGAACTCAATGGATCTGAAACATGTTCAATCTCATTAAAGCATTATCTGTCACACTATACAGATAATAGAAGGAGATGGTTTTTTGAAAACAGACCTAAGGAATTGTTTTCAGGAATTCTAATGCTTTATTAAGAACTTATACAGTTGAGTTCAGTCCAGTTTGACCTTTAAACAAAGTAAGATAATTGTTATATATTATGTAAACTCTATATTCTTCACATACAATATATGTATTTATATACTCATATTTATAATATAATTATATATAAATATAAGATTCTTTAAAATAAAAGATACATGTCACTTAGGGACTCTGGAACAAAAACTGAAAATAATCAAATATTGAATATCTAAACCAAAACTATATAATTTTAGCCACAACATTAAGATATATCCTTCAATGACATTGCAAAGATTTCTATTTTGTTCTATGTGCAATTGACATATCAGTCCCAGCTAAAATGAAATATATAATGGAAAGTTATCTAAAAAAATAAGTGACAAAAATTCTAGTTTAAAATTAAGATATCCTCAAACTAAGACATGACAAAAAGCCAATGTTCAACGATGAAGATAGTCATATACATTCAGAGAAAGACCTGAGGAAACTGCGTGTGAACCACAACACAGCATTTTAACGCTTTCTGTGAATATTTCCTTGCATTTTGTTTTCCTTGTTAGGTTTTTTTTCCCCCTCTCTTTCTACATCTGATGTTTCCTGTGCAGTAAGATAACTATAGATATGTATACATATATTGGATTTGTCATATAACTTAACATATTTAGCATGTATTAGATTGCCTGCCATCTAGGGGTTGGGGATGGGGGGGAGGAAGGGAAAAGCTTGGAACAAAAAAAAAAGTTTTGCAAAGGTCAATGTAGAAAAATCACTCATGTTCTGTAAATAAAAAGCTTTTAATAAAAAAAAAATTAAAAAAAACGAATTCAGCAGCTAACTTTGCAGTAAGATCACTGTTAACTACAGTTACTTGGATATTTAAAGGAATTGGGTTTTTGTTGGGATAGAAGCTTCATTCACTAAAGCAAATTGACCTTCCCTGCTGAGCTGGAATAGACTTCTTGTTGCTTAAAACTTAACTGCAGTAAGGCTAGCCCTTTCTGGGCTATGGTTCCCCATCAGGAAGATAAGTCTTACACTAGAAGATTTCTAAAGTTGCCTTCAAGTCTAGATCATATAATCCAATATGCCACAAATAACCCAAGACAGTGGAAGGTGTTAAATAGGAACATGTGCACATTTTCAGAAGAAAAATTTCTAGATTCAAATTCTACTTCTGTTGCTTAATACCTGTGGTACAGTTGTGAGCAGTGGACTTTGAATCAGGAAAATCAGAGTTCAAAAGACTTCAGACTCTTATTAGTGGTTTAACACTAGGCAAATTACTCAATCTCTCTTAGTCTCAATTTCCTCATCTGTGCAATGGAGAAAATAACAGCCCTACCTTACATGAGAACTAAATCAGATAACATATGTAAAGTGCTTTGAAAATCTTAAATGCTATATGAAATCTAGCTAAAATAATATTAATGATAATGACAATAACAATTTTTACTTATAGATGAGGAAACTGGGACCCAGAGAGGCTGTGACTTAATAACATTAATAACTATTAAAATGATGAAGATGATGATTGTCACAACTCCCTTAGATCCCAGTTTCCTCATCTATAAAACGAGAGGGTTGTATTACATGGACTCAGGTTCCTTCCAGAAAGCTCATTCACTTGTATATCTCTCTTCTTTCTTTTCCTCTCCTCTCCTCTCCTCCCTATGGAATATATATTTTTTAAATCTACTTTCCTAAGAACCTATATGTAAAAAATACTTATAACAGCTCTCTTCTCAGGGCAAAGAACTGGAAATTGAGGGGACAGCTGAATAAATTGTGGTATGGGACTATGATGGAATATTATTGTTCTAAAAGAAATGATGAACAGGATAATCTAAGGAAAAAAAACAAATCTGGAAAGTCCTCCATGAACCCAAGCAAAGTGAAATTTATTGTGTACAAAGTTTTAGCAATGTTGTGAGATGATCAGATATGAATGACTTTACTATTCTCAGCAATATAATGATCTAAGACTGCTCTGATGATGAAAAATGCTATCCATATTTAGAGAAAGAACTGATTGTATCTGAATACAGATGGAAGCATATTTTTAAAAATTTTTTTCTTGAGATTTTTTTGGGGGGAGAGGGGTAAGAGGGGAGATCTATGTTTTCTTTTACATGACTTCTTTAGAAATGTTTTGCATGGGGCAGGTAGTTGGCGCAGCGGATAGAGCACCAGCCCTGAAGTCAGGAAGACCTGAGTTCAAATACGACCTCAGATACTTAACATGTCCTAGCTGTGTGACCCTGGGCAAGTTACTTAAACTCAATTGCCTAAGCAAAAAAAAAAAAAAAATTGCATAACTTCACACATGCCTTCTCAATGGGGAGAGGTGATTGGGGAGGAAGGATGAAAATCTGAAACTCAATTTTAAGAACAAATATAAAAAAAAGGAAAATAATTTACTTTCCTATTTTAAAAAATGCTAATATTACAATTAGAATTTTCTGGTACATGAGATCATTAAAAAGCATGAGAGACTGAAAAAAAGGTGTACTGGTGGTTCTGTATAAGAGTACAAGACAATAAACGATCAGCTGACATGCGTTGGTAGCTACAAAATAATTTGTTCCAATTTTTAAATTTATGTGGAATATAAAGATTTGCAAGACACTTTGCAAACTTTAATCTCACATTATCCTTACCAGCACCCTGTGAGACAGATGATATTATTATCAGTAGTTTACAGATGAAGAAATTGAAAGGTATAATGAAACAGGCAGAGAATGGGCACTTCTATCTTATTCTCAAAAGCACTGGCTTCTTTACGCCAAATTATTTTAAGAAGTATGTAAGTGAAAAGAAACTGAAACATTTCTAATGGCACGAATAAAGATGAAGCAAATTCATTTTATAGAAAAAAATTCCTCCTGAAAGTTTCCTATTTGATGGCTGATTTTTTAAAATACTCTAAATAAACTGTGGTAAGGTCTTGTAATTCATACTTTGAAGTTAAAAAAAAAGTGATAGTATTTTTGAAAAGTTTAAAGATAATAAATTTACAAGATACATTTTTATCACATTTTACAATTTAAAAGATACCTCCTCTGGCGGCGGCTCCGGCCCCCCCAATGAAATAGATATAAAGACTAATGTTTATTAATCACTTGCCTGGTCTACACTTTATTTTGAAGTCCTAGATGTTTCTTGATATAAATGGAAAAGGAATTCTTTCC
Source organism: Myrmecobius fasciatus (assembly GCA_023553655.1). Classification (NCBI taxonomy): domain Eukaryota; kingdom Metazoa; phylum Chordata; class Mammalia; order Dasyuromorphia; family Myrmecobiidae; genus Myrmecobius; species Myrmecobius fasciatus. The sequence goes on from JAJPUD010002084.1 coordinate 123,738, forward strand.
ATAAACTGGCCTTATTTCACTTGAATAAGAATGGATTGGTAATAGATTCACTGTGGGATACCGGAAGCTGAAACATGTACTTGAACCTGAACATGTTTTGACCATAGGTGAATAAAGAGTAATTTGATTTATTCAAGGGATATGCATTTTACTATCATTTTCAACTTTCTGTGATTTCACTGGTGTATGGAACTCCAGGTGAAACAATTCCCATTCCATTACAGCTAGGCATCTTTTATGCACCTTCTAATTTCAGAGAGATCACTGAGATCTCTCTCAAGAAGCTTGTCCAGGGTCACACAGCTATTATGTCAAAAGTGGGACTTGGACCCAGGCCTTTTTAGCCCTTCAGCCAATTCTCTACTACTCTCTCCACACTTTTCAGATTACACACTCTTATCAATAACAAATATTTGAACATACATATTACTTTATTTATAATTTAGGTAATTCTTATGCAAAAATAGAAATTAGACAAAGATAAAATTATATTTAATCCTAGAATAAAAAATGAGCCACTTGAGTTAAGTGAGTGGAAGGGCTGATATGGTTAGCCCTGCCCTTTAGAAAAAATCACTTTGGCAGCTGTGGGGACAATGGATGATCAGAATGAGGTAAGAACTTAAGGCAAGGACCATTAGGAGGCTATTACAAGAGTCCAAATGAGATTGATGAGGGCCTGAACTAATGCAGAAGTTTTGTTGAGTGGAGAGAAGGGACACGAGGGAGATGAGGAGAGAAGCTTTTACGATAACTGGATATGTGAGATGTCAAGAGAGGGATATTGAAGTTGTAAACTTGAATGAGTGGAAGTATGATGTTTTCCTCTATCAGAAGTATCACATTCCTGGTCAGCAAAATTCCCAATTATGGCCAGAATCAGATTAAAGTGAACATGGCAAATGTTTAACAAAATAAATGGAAATATAACAATTTTAATTTGTGGTTTTTTAAGTCAAAATACAGCTCACAGGGATCCATTTCTATTTGAGCTTGATGCCACTGTCCCATACAGGTACAGGGAAATACGGATAATTTGGAAGATGGGTGGGTTTGGGGAGAAAGACAATGTCATGAATTTGTGAAGATCCATGCCTGTTCAGCCTGTCTGACTCACTGCCCTATCCAAAAGGAAAAATCGGGATGGGGGAAGGGCTGTTACTGGTCACAGCCCAGACACAAGGTAATCTTAAGGGACAAAGGCTAGGTATGCTAGGAGTGGGGGAATTTTCTGCACAAAGGTTGCTATGCATGCCCATGTAGTGGTTAAAATGATAATTTGCCTGGATGGGAGTAATGCCCAACTCAGAAATGGGAGAGAGTGGGAGCATGAAAAGTGAGGAAAAGTGTTGAGGTACAAGGGTAGATCTGATTGCAATGAGGACAAGTCCCCACAACTGGCTAGGAGGGAGAATGAGATAGAATCCATCTTCCCATCTTTCAGTTGGTAGATCTTACATATATACATATCATTGCTGTCAGGCCATGATCCCTATTTTTGAGACCCCTACACTTAAACAGTACCACATTGTCTCAGCGTTTTGATGGTTATTATTTTGAAAGGCAGCTGTGACTAATATTTAGTTTCTTTTATCTGAGATTTACTTATAGCAATGAAAGTACAATTCCCTATTACTTTTATGTTATAAATATAAAAATGATAAAGAATTTTATCAGTAAATAATCCATGTAATTTTTAACATATTTGCTTGCATACTGTTATAAAAACTACAAATTTTAACTTGATTTAAATAAAATAAAATTATTTGCGTGTGTTATTTGTGAAAAATAGGGAGAGTTTTTTTTTTTTTTAAGAAGGGCACTTCTATATGAGCTTTCTAAACTGCTTGATATAGGATTTATGGAAAGATTCAGACAAACAGGTACAGGACAGAGAAGTTGTGAAAAGATAAACTAAACTAATAATTGCAAGAGAAGATAAAGGGAAAGCTGACCTATAATCAGAAATCAAATTTACTACTGCTAATCTACAAAATAGTAGTTTAAAAAAAGAGGAGCTAACATTTATATAGTCCTTATTATGTACCAAGAACCATGAGTTACTGTGCTAAGCACAGTAAAATTATTACTGCATTTCCTACTCACATCAATCTTGGAAGGTAGGGGTTATTATTATCCCCATTTTACAGATAAGGAAACTGAGGCAAACAAAGGTTTAAGTGATTTGTCTAGATTCACACAAGTTTAACGTTTAACACCAAATTTGAACTCAGGTCTTTCTAAGTCCAGGCCCAAAGATTTACTCATTGTGCCACCTAATTACCTCAAAGCAGCTAAATTCACAGAAAAGGGAATTGATAGAAAAAAACACAAGACTTACAAAATACAAAAATACTGTGAATTTAAATAACAAAGATTCCTCTTGCAAATTGAAAGCAATGCTCCTAGGTTTCTTAAAAGGTATCTTACTGTGTTCCCTGGTGAGTCAGGAAAAGAACTGAATGGATAATAATCTCAATGCGATGGCCATAATATTTTATTATCCAGAATACTAGGTAAGAGAGATCTAAAAAGCTTCCTAGGAAACAGAAGTTGGGAATAGGTGCAGAGGTTACCACAGAATCTCTCTTCTTATTCATTTTACCAAGTAGAAATTTTGTAATTTAGCTGTGTGATCCATTTTGGGTCATGAAACTACTGGAATAGTTAATCATTTCCTTCTCAGGCTCATTTTACAGAAAGTAAGGCAAATAACTTAGAGTGACTTGCCCCAGGTCACTCAGTGACTTTACCACAGCTGTGACCGTAAGTGAATAGGCCAGATAATTAGTCCACCCATGCCTATAAGCCCTAAATTAGAGATACCTGGAGGTAAACAAAATAGTCTTTTATTATGCAAGTATTCCAGTAACAAAGAGTATTAGGCCAGCAAACCGGAGAGGCTTAAACTCCTCACCTATACTTCCAAAACTCAAATTGTGGCTATGGTAAAACAAGGAGCATACAAGCAGACCTGGCAGTTTGAATAAATTTCACCACCACATATTAGTAGCCCTTTGGACAAGGAGGCTATAAAAAAGTTTTAGGAGGTTATCAGCAAATTCCTGAAATTTGAGGGAACTCCCTTGCATACCGTTGAAATGCTTTTTACCTTCTTGTGGGTTACTTTGATCCAGGCTTATTGGATATTTTTATTAAAGTAATTATTTATATGAACCCTTGGGTTCTGAGTGGTCTCCGGTAGCAGAGTTGGAACTAAGAACATCCTCATTCACAATGCATTGTGAATTAGACAATCAAATTTATCTAGGTCTAGTCAATCTCAATGTAATTCTTACAGTATGAGGAGTTCAAGGTCAAACAAAATACTATTTCCCAACTCTTAGCATTACAATTGTATTTGTGGAATTTTTTTCCTTATGATCTTTTAAAATGTATCCCCACCTTTTTCAGCTTTTCCCAATCTGAAGTTTCAATATATGTTGTTCCCTGATCTTAAACACATTCTGATAAAAAAAAAATCTCTTAATTGAACATATTGTTCTAAAGAGAAATTTTGCATAAAATATTCATGAACCATTTTATAGTTAGCTTGATCAACATGTATGTGTGGACAAGAGAGCTTGAAATAATAATAACTTAAACAGGACCGGAGCTGCAGTTGAGAGGGTGTGGTATGGGGGAGGAGGGTGGAATGAGATCTGAGAGAGGTGCTTGAGGTAGGAAGATCAAAGGTGGTTGTAATAGTATAGGCAAAAAGGTTAAGGATCTAAACTAAGGTGGTGGGTATTTGAGTGAAGAAGAGGTTGACAAGAGAGATATTGGGGTTGGAGGGAGAGGGATTTAGCAATTGAATTGGATGAGGGTGAGTGAAAGTGAGTCTCGAACTGATACTGAGGTAAGTGTATTACCGTTGGCAATTAAGAGATCACTGGTAAATTTGGAAAAAGCAGTTTCAGTTGAGTATTGAGGTGAGAAAGGGAGAGGGGAAGGAAGAAGGGGAGATAGGGAGAGGAGGATGGAGAAAGGAGAAGGAGAGGGGGAAGGAAGAAGAGGGGGAGGGGAGAGGAGGAGGAGGGAGGGAAAGAGAGAGAGAGAGAGAGAGAGAGAGAGAGAGAGGGAGAGGGAGAGGGAGAGGGAGAGGGAGAGGGAGAGGGAGAGGGAGGGAGGGGTGGAGGGACCAAGTGTAGACAGTTTTTTCTTAGAGTCTGTGTTGAAAAAGCAGAGGAGAAATAGGGAAATTAATTTAAAGAGGCAATGCAATCTAGCTAGGGTTTTTCAAGGCTGAAAAGACTTGGTTGTGTCTGTAGGCAGTAAAATAGGAACCAACAGATGGGAATGCTACTTCCTTCTAATGTATTAATGTTTTGCTAGCTCTAATTGCCCTACTAAAAAACTAAATCTGTGACTATCTATTAACCATTGGGACCTAAATATTTTTATTTGCAAAAGAAAGAAGTATTTTGTTTCCATTGATTCTCTTTTCTTGTCATCTAGTTCCTCTTGGTCAAAACAGAGGAGAAACTAACTACAAAGGTACACTATGGGTGAGAATTCTCTTGACTTTATCCACAAGACTTCTGATCCATCTGACTTTGCTTCGAAACTACTCTAGTACTTAATAGGATGATGCTTCTCAAGAGGCATTTAATTTTTTTTCATTAAAAAAACAAACAACTTTGTTTCAGGACCTAGCTTTAATTTTTAAAAATTTAAAAATCATTTGAAAGAAACAATTATTCCTTAAGGTATGAAGGCTACAACAAATACAAGACTTAATTTTTATCCTTTTTTCTTTCTTGGTTCTATCATCTTAAATCAGAGACAACAGTGAAACTATCATGAGGACTCAAGATAGTATTTTAAGAGGGTCTTTCAAAGGCAATGACTTAAATCCAAAGGAATAACTAATGATAGAAATTTCAGATCCCTGGCTGGTAGAGAAATTTGGAGGTAAAATATGGGACTAAGGGATGTAGGAGGGAAGGGGAGAAAACCATACTCTGATTAAGGCTGAGTTTGCCTAGAAAAAGTATAAGTAAAACATTTTTAAAAATCCTTTCATATTGCTACAGAATCCACTAGTTCACTCTACAATGGATTGATTGCCTTTGATGAGCTAGGAAATTTTAATTAGGAGTTTTTCCAATAATGATTCAATCAAACGAAATTAAATTAACGTGATAAAGACCTTTTCATTAAGAAAAAATAACTCTTGGATATAGGCCACTTTTTAAGCTACATTGCTTAAAAGCAGCATTCAAAAAAGAAAATGTGGAGCATTTCCCCAAAGCAATCATATAATGGATTTTTAAGATAGAAAGAGAATGCACTTAACTTTCAGCAAGTGATATGAGAAACATAATTAAGGACATAAATTAGATAGAATTTTTTTAATTAAAGCTTTTTTATTTACAGAACATGAGTGATTTTTCTACATTGACCTTTGCAAAATTTTTTTGTGTTCCAAATTTTCCCCCTCTTTCCCCCCACCCCCACCCCAGATGATAGTCTAATACATATTAAATGTTAAATTATATGACAAATCCAACATATGTATACAGATCTATACAGTTATCTTATTGCACAAGAAAAATCAGATCTAGAAAGAGAAAAAAAAAAACAATCTAAGAAGGAAAACAAAATGTAAGCAAATATTCACAGAAATCGTTAAAATGCTGTGTTGTGGTCCACACTCAGTAACCACAGGCCTCTCTCTGGATATAGATGACTGTCTTCATCACTGGACAATAATAAGAACTGGTTTGAATCACTTCAGTGTTGAAGAGAACCATGTCCATCAGAATTGATCACTGTATAGTTTTGTTGCTGTGTATAATGATCTCCTGGTTTTGCTCATTTCACTTAGCATAAGTTCATGTAGGCAAGACCTATTTCCTATCCAAAGAAATGCCTTATAAGAGTTAACTGTTACCTTAAAAGATAATGGTCAAAAGGTTATGCACAGCTAAATTTCAAAGAAAATGTCCAAGCTAGCAACAGCCACATTACTCTAAATCACTCATTAAAGAAATGCAACTAAAGCAACTCAAGAGTCCCATCTTCTGGGGAAAGATTACAAAGGAGAAAAGTTACTTATTGGAAAAGCTACCACAATGAAGCTAAGCACTCAGTATTATTGATTAATTAGTGCAACAATTCTGGAAAACAATTTGGAACCATGGCTGCAAAATCACCGAACTATGTACACTCTTTGCTCTAACAATATTACTACTCAAATTATAACCTGAAGTTGAAAAAAAAAAAAAAAGACCCACATAAGCAAAAAATATTTATAACAGCTATTTTTATCATAGCACATACAAAAAGGGAATAAAGACGGAATGGTTGAAAAAAATCATGATACATGAATTGAATATTACAACAAGGGACAGTTTTAGATGAAACTGGGAAGACTAGTAAGAACTGATTCAGAGCTAGGTGAGTAGAACTAGGTGAGAAATTTATACAATAAATACAACATTATAGGGAAAAATGTGAAAGACTTAAATGTATGACTTAAAAGAACTCTGATCAATACAATGATCAACCACAGTTCCAGAGGACTGATAATGAAAATATGTTATCCACTTCAGAGAGATGCTGAATTCATGGTGCAGAGACATATTTTTGGCCATGGCAAATCTATGGATTTATTTACTTGATTATGCTTATTTGTTACAAAGAATGTTTTTTTTTTCTTTTTTACAGGAAAGTTCAGAGGAACTAGCAATAGTATTTGCTTAAAAGAAGAAATGAAAAAAAAAAGTTATTGAAGCATTTTAAGAAATGCATGGAAATAGCTGTGTGACCCTGGGCAAGTCACTTAAACTCAATTGCCTCAGCAAAAAGCAAAAAAAAAAAAAAGACATGCATGAAAAGAGAAGAGAAGCAAGACAGTTTGAGTGACACGCTGAATTTATTATACAAGAAAAAAAGCAAATTGTATGTAACAGACTTTTAATTTCACATATCTTTCTTATTTACTTATAATGTGCAATGTCCTTTCTTTGTTCTTTGTAAAGAATTTGCTGTTAAGGTTCACAATTATATTTCTTTAGTTTTATATTTAAATAGTACAAAGTGTGCTTCATTATGTTTTAGCATCACTTTCTAATTCCTGTTAAATTCAAGTGATGTATAACTAAGGAGGCTTATTTAATTATGAAATGCTGCTTTTGGATACCTATTTCAGAAATTAAAAAAAAAATTAATTAAATGCAATCACGATGATGACAACTATCTTCAGAACTAGTAGTTTTGTTTTTGTTTTTTTGTTTTTTTTTCATTACAGCCCAGTTCGCCCTGTTCAAAATACTGACTTAAAAAAAAATTCTTGGATTTAATTGGATACATTTAATCAAATATTTAATATATGCATAGCATTTATTGTTACAATGGTGATGTAATTTAAAAGTATATTTATACTTCCTTTACAAACACTTTTCTTCTCATTTTTTGATGCTTTTTAGAAGTTCAAAGTCGTTATTTTACGCTTGGGTAGTGGATTAGATGGCTGGGCTAGGCAAAATTAAAAAGACAATCATAATACATATATACACACAGGAACATCAATACACAATTTGTAGTTACATAATTGATTAGAAGGTGTAGAAAATACATGATTTTATTATACTTGATTGTAGATCACAAAAAAGTAACTAAGTAGTCAAAAATGTAGCCTTAATGGTTCTCTTCTAACAAGGTAGCTTTTATGCACAGTTTAACATTATGTAAGATTGCTTAGAAGCAATAGAAATAACTTTTAGTTTTTCCTCAGATAATTATTATCAACTGAGACATGAAATAGGGAGACCAATGTTTGTTAAAAGTTTATTACTAATCAGGATGACATATGGAGGCAGAGACCAAATGGAAAGGCTGATGCTGAGATCCTTTAGCTTTTTGTGGGTAATACTGAACTGACTGCAAAAGGGCCCAGAAAGCTCCAGGGCCTCCTAAATGAGATCCATAATTATTTAAGAATTTGGCCCAACTACATATACATAAATACTGAATTTGGGAGCCAGAGAATTTAGGTTCAAAGCCAAACTCTGACTCCCAGAAGCTGAGAAGAGGAAAAGCTTAGTTCAGCTCTTCTAACATTCCCCTCCAAACAACTTTAAATAATTCCTCAAATAGAATTCTGGAGTGGCAGAGTCCTAAAATTCAGGGTGAAACATTCATTTAAAGTCAAATTCTGCTATTTGCTAACTGTATGACCATAGGCAAGTCTATTTATCCTCGAAGGGCCTCAAATTTCTGATCCATAAAACAAGAAGCTTGGACCAGACCCTTAATAGTCACTCCATTTCTAAATTCCAACTCTCATAAAAGACTTGGGGGGATGGGGCTCAAGCCCCAGTTCTGCCATTTACTACCTGTAGGACCTTAGGCAAATCTCTTTACCTTTCTAAGCCTTGGTTTCATCCTCTTTAAAACAGGACTAGTGTTACTACCTGCCTTCTGGGGTGGTACTTGTGAGGCACAAATGATGTAAGGTGTAAGTAAATGCTTTGCAAAACCATTAAGCCCTATGATAAATATAAGCTATTCTTATAGCGACAATCTTGACCCGCCCCCTCCTGGGCTTCTTTCTATAGACTTACTCCAGTTTGTCAATATCCCCATTAAAATGTGGCATTAAGAAATGGACATGACATACTAGATATTGCTGACTAGAACAGAACCTTCATTTTAAAAGGTTCATGTGATGGGAACACTGGGCTGAGTGAAAGGAGACCAATGTTTTAGATACAGTTTGGCTCCTAATATGTAGAATGATTGGGCAAATGGCTTAATCATTCTAAGCTTTTCTTCCTTCATCTATAAAATGTGGATATCAGCCTAGTTCTTTTTAGGTACCTTCCTACTTTAAGTGTCTATTTTATTTTAATTAATTAATTTTGCTGAGGCAGTTGGGGTTAAGTGATTTGCCCAGGATCACACAAATTAGGAAGTGTTAAGTGTCTGAGATCAAATTTGAACTCAGGTCCTCCTGACTTCAGGGCTGATGCTCTATCCACTGCGCCATCTAGCTGCCCCTAAGTGTCTATTTTATAACCACAAATATTTCTCATTGTATTTCATTCTATGTCTCAACATGCTTGTCATCCTTAATAATGCAATAGAGTAATCATAAAAAATTCTCCTGGAAAATAATATCAAGGGGCTATGGTGAGCATATTCCAGCATGATTAATCTATGAAATATGGTTCCATAATAACAAGATTTTTAAATAGCCTCTTAAAACCAGGTTCAAAATTCATGTTTTCCATAAGGCCTTCTTTTTTCCCCTCATGCAGAAATTATCTACTAAGTATAGCACCAAATAAGGTTTGTCCCTAGACATGGAGGACTACTAAATTACTCCAGAGTGACAGGCCAGCCCACATTGGAAGAATGGTGTCAGTTTTAACTTTTAACTTTTGTGTCCATCAGAACTGGGATTTAAACTGTGCAGACACTTATAGCCTGAGAGAGCTGGAGGATTCAGTCTCAAAAAAACTCAAAAAATTCATCTTGTTCAACCTATTCACTTAGCAATTAAGAAAAAAATACCTAGCAGATGAGAGGGCCCATTCAAAGTATCAGAATAAGTAGTAAAGGTGGGAATGAAACTCTAATGCTATGCCTCTTAATTCAGTGTACCTACGATTCAGACTCTCAGATTTTTAGCATCTCGACTGGTTCTTTGAATAGTGCTTACTTAATGTCTGAAAGAACTATCCTATATATACCAAAGTATTCCTAGCTGCACTTTCTTAGTAGTAACAAAACAAACAAACAAACAAAAAAACCTGAAAACAAAGTCTATGCCCATTGATTTTTGGAATGCTTAAACACACTGTGGTTAAGTGAATGTCAAGAAATATTGACTTGCAAGAAATGATGAGGAATTTAAAGAAAGAACACTCATGATGATGTAGCTGGAGGTAAAAATTAAAATAAAATGGTAATGACAATGAACACTAAATCAAACTGAGTGTGAAGAAATTTAAAGAGGGACCATAGTGTAGTAGACATGATATTAAATTTGAAGTCATGAAGACCTGGGTTCAAATGTTGCCTAAGACATTAATTGTGCAACCAAATATTTAACCTTTCTATGCCTCAGTTCCACATCTGTAAAATGAGAGGACTGGTTTAACGGCCTAGTTGTAGAAAAGAGGTAAGGATAAAGGTATCTTTTTTCAGTAGAGGGGTGGAGGGGACTAAGAATACAGATGTGACATATACTGTTGCAGTCATTACACCAATTGGTTTTGCCTACTGTGTTCTTTGTTTAATGGGCTCATTTGGTGATGGAGAGGAAAATTATATTCATAAATGACTGGGAAAAAAGGAATAAAAGAGAGATTGAATTAGATAATGTCTAAAGCAGTGCTTTCCAATCTGTGGGCAAATAGCCCTGAAAGCCACCAATGTGACTGTTTTTGTGTCTTTTTCCTTAAATAACTCAGTAAAATTAAAAAACAAAAAACAAAAAAACCCACAAAAAGTGATCATTAATAAATGAGGTTGATCTAATAATCACCTATTTCATTATTTAACACCTATACTTTATTATGTGTACATATGTCCATCCTATTCTGCAAATATGCTTTACATATAATGACTGGTCAATCTAAAGAGATCACTCCTGTGAAACAAACTGACCCTTTTACATAATTTTATTTGAATCAATTCTCATAGAATAGCATCTAAGAAAGTGCCATTTTTATTGCTATACTAAAAGAAGATAGTATGAACTGTGGATTTATAATTTCTTGGATGATCACTAAGAACTGTGGTAGCATGAACAGAAGGTATCTGCTATAGACTTGCTGATATTTGCTATTTATTACAGTTCATCTCTTATAAAACAATTTTAAAAACATTTATTATATCATGAGTGAAAATCTTAAAACAAAAACACTAAAGGGAAAAGAAAGTACCCACAGCTTGTTTACAAAGTAAAAGATCCAATAAACATATGTGCACGTTAGCTTCCTGGGCACTCCCAGAACTCACATGCTCATAATCACAGCTGCATGTGAAAGCTATAAAGTACTATATTTTAGCCATTAGCAACTAAATAGATCAATCTCCCCTTCTCCTTTTCCCCAAAAAACCAAAACCCCAAACTAGAAATATTGAAAATAACTGGAAATTTGCACATCTTAAATTTTCTTCAACATATAATCACAAATGCTCTCACTAAAAGTATCTCCAATCAGACCTTTATACCAAGAAAAGGAGGAGGGATATGTAGATATTGATAGCTAGAATAACTGATGAATATTTATGAGTGTAGCCCATGATAATAAATTCAGTTCTTCAGTAGAAGTACCTAGAATTCTGAAGCACTTTAATCAGGGCTGGATTTACAGCCTCAATTGCTATCTAGCCTTAATCACTGAATAGGTGCAGCCTTGGTCAAACCGAGACATTGAGGAACTTAGCTTAAAAAGGCCAAGGTCGGGGCAGCTAGGTGGCTCAGTGGATAGAGCACCAGCCCTGAAGTCAGAGGACCTGAGTTCAAATTTGGTCTCAGACACTAAACATTCCTTAGCTGTGTGACCCTTGGCAAGTCACTTACCCCCAATTGCCTCAGCAAAAAGGCAAAAAAAAAAAAAAAAGGCCAAGGTCTCCCACAGTATTCAGGACCATCTCAGTCACCTTGATCTATATCTTGCCATGGGATCCAGATGACTCTGGAAAGGAACCTGAGGCTGATGACCCTCACTTAAATCCAATTCACTTGCAAGTCATGGCATCACCTCTCTGATGTCATGGTGGTCTTCAAGAACAAAGGACAGGGCAGCTAGGTAGCGCAGTGGATAGAGCATCAGCCCTGAAGTCAGGAAGACCTGAGTTCAAATCTGGTCTCAGACACTTAACACATCCTAGCTGTGTGACTTTGGGCAAGTCATTTAACCCCAATTGCTTCAACAACAACAACAACAACAACAACAAAAAAAAAGAACAAAGGACAAACAACCACAACAAGAAGCTTAAAGAAATGGAGAAAATATCCATATGCCCCCGGGGATCCTCATGTGAGGTTTAATGGCCCTCTTTTCTATTTAAGTCCAATGCTCTGGTTCAGATTCTAGAGCAATGGATGGTTATGTGACTTGGCTTGAGCTACACACTCAACACTTGCTGGAAGCAGGTTGAGTTCTGGTATTTCCTGTCTTCAAGACCACCTCTCCATTCACTCCTCATATTCTGTCTTTCAAATGTATGTTCCCAACATAGAAAAAATGAATTCATTACACCTTTCTTTTCCTGAATTCAAGAGACACTGTAAAAGGCAGCATGGTTAGGAGGAAAGAGTAAACAGTACCCTCTCAATGAAGCCAGACAGCTCTTTAGGCCTTAAGTTGTAAAAAGTTGTTAATATGCATTGGTGGAAGGAGTTTCCTTACTTGAAGTCCTTTAAAACAATGAAGTCATAAGTCTAATAAAAAACAAAATTAAACCAAAATCCACAAATTCCTTTGTCTTTATTTCTCATATGAAATATTTAATTATTATTAAATTAAATATTTAAAAATAATTAAAATGTTTATACTTAATATGTAAAATATATTTAATGATATTTGAGAATATCCTTATCTTCCTATGAGAAAAAATACTCCTTTGAAATCAGTTAGCAGGACTAACATGCCTTACATGGATCAAAGAATTATTTGCATGGTAATTCTAATCTAGGAAGCTCCCCTAGAAATGAACTTAATGATCTAGTCAAATATTTTCATAAGACTGAAATCTACAATTACAGACTCTTTCCCCACCTCCACATACCCAAACCAGTTCACCATGGTTTAGTCCTTGGCAATTCTGCTCTTTTTTTTTTTTTTTTTTCCCCATTCTAGGGGTTTGACTTGAAGGAAGGGGGGAAATTTTTACTTTCCAGGTGAGGGAAAACTATGGATAGTGGAGTTGCTAAGCAACACTCTTTAAGCCATGCCCATCTCCATGCTGGAAAAATACACAAATCTGAGCTGATCTATAATATGACTATTATTGAAGGCATTATAAATGCTCTGATGTAGCCTTTAGTATAGGAGAGGGGATGTAATGTACATAAAGAACTTTATAAATAAAATTGAATATAAGGGATCTGACAGTTGGAAGATTCGTGACCACAATGAAGAGACTGCATTAAGAGCTGTTGTTTGGATTACTTGGATTTCAATCAGGTAGAGACAAAGGGAGGGCACGCTTAAAAGATATAAGAAAAGGACAAGTGATTCAGAGAGAATTTCAACCCTTTCCCACTTACTGCATACTCCATCCTTTGACAACTTTCAGCTCAGCCCTATTCACTTGTCATCTACTCCAACCCTCATCAGCTCTCAAACCAGAGTTTCAGATTCCAGATGGATGGACAGACCTATGAACTCTACAATGCACTACAGGGAGAGATAATTACTATTCATATACATAACACTGTAAAGTTTGTAAACTATTTCCTTACCACATCATTGTAAGATAGGAAATATTACTAACCACTTTACTGACGAGGAAACTGAGGCTTATTTTATAATTATTGTGTCATTCCCACAAATGGGAAATCACATCTTGCCGGGGTTGCATGCCACTCTACAACTTCAACAAAAAACTAAGGACATTTTCTGAGGGCCCTTTTTGCTTCTAATATTCCATTGACAAAATCCCCCACTGTCTTTTCCTTTCATATCTAATGATGAGATAGCTCTTCTGCTTATTAAGGTTGACCCTCTACATGTACCTCTGACCCTACCCTTTTATCTTCCCCAGCAGACTGTCCCTAACATTATTATCCCTATTCTTTCTATCTCCTCTTTCCCTTTCCTGCTGCTTAAACATGGCCATCCTTATTAAATCTTCTGTACATACTACTATCATGCCTGCTAGCTACCATTCTGTATCTGTCCTTCCTTTCTTAGCTAAACACGTTGAAAAAGTAACTTGTACTCTAGGGCCTTTACTTCCTTTCCTCTCACTTTCTTCTAAACCCACTACAATCTGACTTCTGACTTCTTTACTCCAATGAAACTGACTTCCCCAAAGTTACTAATAATATCTTAACTTGCCAAATTTAATGAACTTTTCTCAATGCTTATCTTTCTTGACTTTACCACAATACCACATTACTGTCACCACCTCTTACTAGGTACTTTTCCCTCTCTGGGCTTTCTTCATACTGCTTTTTGCTGGTTCTCCTCTCAGTTTCATTTGCTGAATACCAATCTACATATTCCCATAAACTGTTTCCCAAATCCCCTAAGTCCTCTTCAGTTTTCCAGCTGAACTCTAGGTAGAGATTCTCTTATCCCATAAGCACAATTATCATTTCCAGGCAGACGACTATTTGTCTATGCAGATGTTTATGTCTATTTATCTCTTCCTAGTCTCCCACATGAGCAACAGGCCTAACTCTACATCCCATCAGAAACTTGGAATCCATCCTTACCCTGATTCCTTTCCCTTCAGTTCTGGGAGGTTAGCTTTTGGCCTTATCTTAGAGAGGGTCATCCTCTAAAGGCATCTTTCTAAAATCCCTTCAATATGCTCCTAAGCAAGTATGCTTTGGCTGGGCTCCCTTCCAACATGTTTTTGGCTCCTCTCCTCAATCATCCTTCTTTTCCAGCAAGTTCCTCAGAGTAGGAACTATTTTGTTTGCTGGTATTTATATCTTGAGCACTTAGCACAGTGCCCGGCACATTTTAAGTGTTTGGCACATTATAAGTGCTTAATAAGTATTTTATCGTTCTGTCAATGAAAGCAGATGTCCCCAAGGGATCTCAAACTCTAAAATAGAATTCATTATCTTTTCCCCCAAATCCATGCCTCTTCTAACCCTACCTATTCCTGTGGAGGACACCACTATTTTTCTATTCACCCCAAGTTACATTATCATTTTGTCTTCACTCTAGCTCATCTCATGTGTCCTCTCAGTTGCCAAATCTTTTAATTTCTTTTTTTGCAACATCTCTTGCATTTATCCCTTTCTCTTTCCTCATACAACCATCACCCTGGTTCAGGCCATTATCACCTCTGGCCTGGATTACTGCAATCATTTTCTGATTGGGACTTTATCAGTCTGATCCATCCTCCACTCAGTTACCAAAGTGAATTTTCTGAGGCCTACATTTAACCATGTCACCCTTCCAAGAAATAAACTCCAAGTAAGACTTTTTACCTTTAAATCAAATAGAAACTCTTGTTGGTCATTTAAATTCCTTCACAGCCTGGGATCTTCCTATCTTTCTGATCTTTCAACAAGACTCTCTTCTATTAAGTATGCTTGTTCAGCCAGACTATTCCTCCCTCACAATACTTCTCTCACTTTCAGGCCTTTGCACCCAGCTGGCCCCCATTCTCTCCTCTTCCCCAACCTCTGGATCCTTGAATCTTTGGTTTCTTTGAAGATACAGCTCAACAATTTGCAACTATGCTCAAAAAGTTATCAAACTGTGCATACCCTTTGACCCAGCAGTGTTTCTATTGGGCCTGTATCCCAAAGAGATCTTAAAGGAGGAAAAGGAACCCACATGTGCAAAAATGTTTGTGGCAGCTCTTTTTGTAGTGGCTAGAAACTGGAAACTGAAGGAATGCCCATCAATTGGAAAATGGCTAAATACATTATGATATATAAATGTTATGGAATATTATTGTTCTGTAAGAAATGACCAGCAGGATGATTTCAGAGAGGCCTGGAGAGACTTGCATGAATTGATGCTACGTGAAATGAGCAGAACTAAGAGATCATTATACACGGCAACAAGAAGACTATATGATGATCAATTCTGATGGACATGGCTCTGTTCAACAATGAGATGTTTCAAACCAGTTCCAATTGTTCAGTGATGAAGAAAGCCATATACACCCAGAGAGAGGCCTGTGGAATCTGAGTGTGGACCACAACATAGCATTTTCATGCTTTCTGTTGATGTTTGCTTGCATTTTATGTTCCTTCTCAGGTTTTTTTCTTTCTAGATCCAATTTTTCTTGTGCAGCAAGATAACTGTATAAATGTGTATACATATATTGGATTTGTCATATTTTAACATAGTTTACACGTATTGGACTCTGCCATCAAGGGGAGGAGATGAGGGGAAGAAGGGAAAAATTTGGAACAGAAAGTTTTGCAAGGGTCAATGTTGAAAAATTACCCATGCATATGTTTGTTTTTAATTTAATTTAATAATTTTTATTGTTTTATTTGCATAACATATGTGTGGGTAATTCTTCAACATTAAACCTTACATAGCTTTCTGTTACAAATATTTCCCCCCAACTCCCCACCCCTCCCCTAGATGGCAGGATATCTACTACATGTTAATTATGTTAAAATATTGGCAAATCGAATATATGTATACATATTTCCAAACTTATCATTGTTGTGCAAGAAAAATCTTATCTACACAAAAGACATATCAGATAAGGAAACACAATGTTAGCAAACATCAATCGAGAGTATGAGAATGTTATGTTGTGGTCCACATTTCACATCCCTCTCTCTGGGTGTATATGGCTTTCTTCACTGAACAATTGGAAGTGGTTTGAAACATTTCATTGTTGAAGAGAGCCACGTCCATCAGAATTGATCGTCATACTGGAGAGCAATTTGGAGCTATGCTCAAAAAGTTGTCAAACTGTGCATACCCTTTGACCCAGAAGTGTTTCCACTGGGCCTATATCCCAAAGAGATCTTAGAGGAGGGAAAGGGCCCCACATGTGCAAGAATGTTTGTGGCAGCCCTTTTTGTAGTGGCTAGAAACTGGAACCTGAAGGGATGCCCATCAATTGGAGAGTGGCTGAATAAATTATGGTAAATGAATGTTATGGAATATTATTGCTCTGTAAGAAACGACCAGCAGGACGATTTCAGAGAAGCCTGGAGGGACTTGCATGAACTGATGCTGAGTGAAACGAGCAAAATCAGGAGATCATCATACACAGCAACAACAGTATTACATGATGATCAATTCTGATGGACATGGCTCTCTGCAACAAGGAATTGTCTCAAACCAGTTCCAATTGTTCACTGAAGAAAACCATATACACCCAGAGAGAGGGAAATGAAATATGGACCACAACATAACATTTTCATGATCTCTATTGACATTTGCTTGCATTGTGTTGCCTTTCTCTGATTCTTTTTTTTTTCTTTCTTGTAGATACGATTTTTCTTGCATAACTTCTCAAGCATTTCAACATTATTAACATGTAGTGGACTTCCTGCCATCTGGGGAGGGGAGGGGACTGGGGGTAAAATCTGTAATGGAAAGCTTTGTAAAGATCAATATTGGGGAACTACCCATACATATGTTATACAAATAAAAAGCTTTAATAAAAAAAAAAAAAAGAATTGATCCTCATATAGTATTGTTGCTGCTGTGTATAATGATCTCCTGGTTCTGCTCATTTCACTCAGCATCAGTTCATGCAAGTCTCTCCAAGCCTCTCTGAAATCATCCTGCTGGTCATTTCTTACAGAACAATAATATTCCATAATATTCATATACCATAATTTATTCAGCCATTCTCCAATTGAAGGGCATCTATTCAATTTCCAGTTTCTAGCCACTACCAAAAGGGCTGCCACAAACATTCTTGCACATGTGGGACCCTTTCCTTCCTTTATGATTTCTTTGGGATATAAGACCAATAGAAATCCATGCATATGTTTTGCAAATAAAAAGCTTTAATAAAAATTTTAAAAAAAGAAGATAGAGCTCAAAAATCACCTTCTGTACAGTCTTCTTTTACCTCTTTAGCTGCTCAGAATTCATCTAGTAATACATCAATTTATGTAAATGTTATCTATAGGATTAGAAGGCAGGCTCCAAGAAGGCAGGAAAGGGTTTTGCTTTTATTTGCATCTCTAGTGCTTAGCACTGGAAAATAGTACCTAATAAAAGTCTGTTGATTTTTATCGATAATTTCCAATTGTTATCCAGCTTGCAATATTTTCTAGAAAATGTCATAAGTGCAAAGATGATAGATATTGATTACTGACATTGTACAAAACTTATCTTCAAAATTTTATTTATAAGTTGGTTATTTGGAGTTTGGAAAACATTTACACATAGAAATAATTGACAAAATTGGGTTCCAGGATTGGCCCAATTTAAATCCTATTTAATCTATAACAAAACTTAAATACTCTAAATTAGCAATGAAAATCCATAGAAAATGTGATTGTTTCAACATAAATGAGAAAATAAGAAGATTCCTTAATTATCTCAAATACTTTTTTTTTTTTTGAGGAAACCAGTTTTAATTAGAATTTGTCCTGTAAGAATTCTGAAATGGGTGAGGAAACCAGAAATTTCTTCTTCTTTTTTTTTTTTTTTGCTGAGGCAATTGGGGTTAAGTGACTTGTCTAAAGTCACACAACTAGGAAGTGTTAAGTGTCGGAGGCCAAATTTGAACTCAGGTACTCCTGACTTTAGGGCTGGTGCCACTGCACCACCTAGCTGCCCTGTAACTAGAGATTTTCCAAAAGTAATTACAAAAATTAGAAGAAAGGAGACTACTGATTAATAGAATTTAGAGTTAGCAGATACTTCAGTGATCTAATAGTCTATTTTTGCTAATATGGAAACTAAGATTTGGAGTAATTAGGGGACTTGCACAATCACCCAGGTAGCATCTGATCCAGGATTTAACCCTAGGTCTTGGCTCCAATTCAGAGCTCTTTCTACCACACAAAGAAGATACCTCTTGATCTATGAAAAGAAGATTTCCCATGCTTAAAATTAACTGACCTCTGATGGCAGAGAAATAAAAATCAAGACACATGGGGAAAATGGGAAGAGTGTGGGAAGAAGAGTAGAATCATAAATAATAATATGTCTAGAACTGGAAGGGATTTACTACCTTTATTTTAGGGATGACCAAAACGTAGACATGCGATTTGCCCCAAATCACACAAGTAACGACCATCAAAAATCAGGAACAAACATTGTGCCAAATACTTTGAAGCTTTAGTCATCAGCAGGCACCCCAGCCCAGGAAGGCTTGATTTTTAAGGCTGGAAGAGAGGGAAGGCACATGGGTCCTAGAAGGATGGGAATACCAGGAGTGTATAGGGCCATGCCTGACATCTCTACCTTAGTTAGGGTACTGAGGTTAATTGACTTAAACCAGTCACACAACCATTAAGACCTGAACCCAGGTGTTTCTAGCTTCAAATCCAGTACTCTATCCACTTTCCCATAGTGCCTTTCACTGCTGTATATTTCTATGATAAGTAAAGACAAACTAAATCTTTTTGGAACAAACACTTAAGACCATGGCCAGTGTTTGAAGAAAAATCAACAGTTGCTACTAATTCCTCTCCCCACGCTCAAGTCATTCTTGAGTATAGTACTTTAGTTTAAAGCTACTACTTTCTGATTAAAGGAACTTCACTTAGGCAAACTAGTCAACTAGACTGCTTCTCCATTTCTTCCAAGGCTGGACATTCTCCAGACTTTTAAAGCATATTGCTTCACCCCACCCTACTATCAAACAATAATGCTTCACTCTCTAAGGGCACACACTAGGATTAACCTAATTGTGCAACAAGTATAAGATATAGAAAATTCAGAACTGGAAAGAACTGAGGACTCACAGAGTTCCATTATTAAACTTTTCAAGGCTTTTTAAAGTTAATTAGTATTAGTGAATAATTTAAAAAGTAGCTCTAAGATAAAAGAATGCAATAAAAATTGTTGCCACTTCTGTGAGGATATGTGACTGGAATTAAGATTGGATTCTCAGTTCCTGAACCTACAAATTCATACTACCATCCAAAGCAAGCAAATAACCCAAAAACCCAATAGTGATGACCACCAATGTTTGGTCCTCTCAAGTCTAATGACCTGTAGGCACAAGCCTTTGGATTCTGAGGAAGAGACTTTAAGCAGAGCAAACAGGAAATAACATTACAAATACCCTGAAAGCTGGGACCATGCTTAGCCTTAAACATGTAACTCATAATATGCTATACACTCCCTGGGCCTTGGGTAAATTGATTACTGACTCATGTCAAGCTGGTCTCCTGGGAAAGAGGAGTATCTGTTGTTGAGGACTTTCTGACCTAAGTGGGAATAAGAAAGCAAGAAGGAATAAGCATTTAAATAGTGCCTATTATGTGCCAGGCATTGTGCTAAGTATGGTGTTTTAACAAATATCTTATGTGAGGTAGGTGTTAGTATCCCCATTTTACAAGAAACTGAGGCAAACAGAGGTTAAGTGATTTGCCCTGTCACACCACAAGTGTTTGAGGCTGAATTTGAACTCAGGTCTTCCTGACTCCAGGAACATTTATCTTTCCATTCCACGAGAAACAGTAATTGGGATTCCCTATCAAACAACTCTTTCGGGTGAGGAACAAGAAAAAGAGAAAGATATCAAGCAGCATTCTAAGCTGTAAAAAGGAGCAAAATGAGTGTTTGTAAAAACAGCTTTTCAGAGAGAGGAAGGAAGGAGAGAGGGAAAGCAGGGGAAAGAACAAAAAAGAGTGGAAAGGAACCAGAGGCATTAGGGGTAGAAAGGAGAAAGGATAGGAAAGAAAGGAGAAGAAAAAAATGGAAGGAAGGGAAGGGAGAAAAAAGGAAGGGAGAAAAGGAAAGGAAAAGTAGCAGAGAAGGAAGTGAGAAAGAAGAAAGGACAGGAAGGGAGGGAAGGAAGGAAGAAAAGGAGGTAGTAGGGAAGGAAGGCAGGAAGAGACAAAAGGAAGAAGGTAAGGAGAGGAGAAAAGCAGCTGGGAGGCAGTAGGAAAACAGGAAGGAAAGAGGGAGGGAAGGAGAAAGGAAGGGAAGGAGGAGAGCAGGTAAGGAGGCAATAGGGAGGGAGGGAGAGGAAGGGAACGAAGAAAAGGAGGGAGAGGAAGAGCAGGTAGGAAGGCAGTAGGGAAGAAGGGAAAGTTGAAAAAAGGAAGGAAAGGAGAGCAGGTAGGGAACTAGGGAAGAAGTAAGGAGGGAGAGACGGGAAAGAAGGAAGAAGGAAAGGAGGGAAAAGAGCAGGTGGGGAGGCAGTAGGAAGGCACAGAGAAAGGGAGGAAAGAAGGGAAAGAAGAAAAATAGGAAGGGGGAAGAGCAGGTAGAGGGAAAGAAGGAAGGAAGGAGGGAAGGTCTGACGGGCTGGGTCACCTGGAGGACTCGGCGCTGAAGCTGCCTCCGTCCAGCAGCCGCATCTTGCAGAAGAGGATCCCGTTGACAAAGGGCACCGAGGAGAGCTCGTCCAGCTCGAAGTCCACCTTAAACTTGAACTTCTTCTTCTTCATCATCATGAAAGCCATTCGCCTCGGAGCCGGGCTAGGTGTCGGTGAGGAGGCGAGGGCGCACCAGGGGCGGCCCGGGCGCCCCCTCAGCGCCCTGGACCCTCCTCTCAGCCCCGACCCATGGTCGCCGGCTCCCCGAGCCCGGAGCGGGGCCGGAGGTAGAGCGGCAGCGGCATCCCGTTGACAAAGGG
>JAJPUD010002084.1:145539-184846 GCA_023553655.1 Myrmecobius fasciatus
AAAAAAAAAAAAAAAGGCTGGAGAAACCAAAAAAGAGCTTCCCCTCTAACCACTTCCTTTTTGTCTTTGTCTTTTCATTTTCTGTTCAGTGCTGCTCCCGGTCCCCACCCTCTCCCTGGCTCATCTGCTCCCGGGAGCGCCCTTGACTTGGGAAGGAGCCAAGAGCGAGAGAGTGACAGAGCCAGAGAGAGACAGAGACTGGAGAGACAAGGAGAGAGACAAAGATAGATAAAGGAGAAAGAGACAGACTGGAGACTCAGAGAGTAAGGAGAGACAGGGGAGAGACAGATAAATGAGAGACAGAGGAGAGTTCAGGAGAGACGGAAGAGACAGACAGGAAAGAAAGACTGGAGAGAGAGCCAAAGGAAGGAAAGAGACAGAGGAGTAGGAGAAAGAGATAGGAGAAAAAGAGGAGATAGAGAAAGAGGCAGAGGGAGGAGAGAGAAAGGAAAGAGAGACAAACTAAAAAGGAGACAGAGAAGGGAAAGAGGGACAGAGAGGAGGGGAGGGAAAGAGACAGAGAGAGGGAGGTAGAGAGAGACACAGAGAAAGGGAGGAAAGATAGAGAGAGAGGAGAGAGAGACAGGGAAGGAGGGAGGGAGAGACATACAGGGAAGGAGACAGAGGAAGGGAGGGAAAGAGAGACAGAGGAGGGAGAGAGACACAGGGAGAGGGAGGAAAGAGAGAAGGGAGAGACACACAAGGAGGGAGATGGAGGGAGAGAGAGACACAGAGAAATGGGGAGAGAGACACAGAGAAGAAGGGAGGGAGGGAGAGACAGAGGGTGAGCTAGGAGCAAATCTTAGGACTGTCTGGCCTAGTCTCAGTTTTACAGATCTTTTCACTTTCAGACTTGTCCAAAGACACATATGGCTAGTGAAGGACAGAAACAAGAGTTGAAGCCAAACCTCTGAGCCCAGCGCCCAAGCTCTTTGCACTCCACCACATTGCATGACTAAGCTGGGTGTCCTAGTCTTCAAATGCAAAAGACAGGAGAGAACTAAGGTGATAGGGGGTGTGTGGTGGGGTGTCCTCTTAAATTGGACTTTACCACATGATGAAAAATAGATGCTCACTAAGGTTACATTTTGAAAGGCAAAGATATTTTCAAGATTTTTTAAGAACACTCAAAAAACACTTTTGTACCACCATCCCTAAAATTATTTTGATCATCATATCTCTGCCCTAAGTATTAAGATGGACCATGGTTATCTTTATGGGGCTGATAGTGTTGGAGATTAAGCTAGCCTTTATTTTGAATTTGCAGCTTCTGCTTTGAGAACCTACTGTTTGCTGTTTGACTTTGATTCTCCCCCATACCATGTGAGCTCAAGCACTTACTTTGGCATTGTAGAGGGTAGCCTCGAGTATGCAGTGCCAAGGTTGGAAAGATGCCAACCTGGTTCTAGAGTCACTGGCTTTGGGGAATTTGATCGCTCCTGTGACATTTCTGAGGTGAAACTAAAATACCTAATCAATAACACTGTTTCCTTGTGGGTAACTTAAACTTAAGTTTGTCCATCTGTGCTTTTGAGTATTTTGGGATTTAAAGCATTCATTATATCAAGGGCGAAATAAATATTACATAGCGTTTATTAAGCATTGAGTTTTATTAGGCCAGGCTCTGTGCTGAGTAGTGGTGAGTCATTGCCCTCCAGGAATTTAACTTTCTAATTGGAGAAGATAAAACATAAAGGGGGAAAATGGGAAGGGAAGGAGACTACCTGCCTGGGCCAGAAAGGTGGTATCCATGTGAACCAGAATAGGAACCAGATACAAAGTAAGTAGTTAAGTTGATTTATTTTATACTGTGAATACTTTTCTAGAAGGAACTTTTTAATATTTCTCAGGGAGTACTTTAAAGAGATATTCCCTTGGGTTGTGAGTAGGGGCATAATGAATCAGAGAATGCAGGAAAGCTTAATTCCCTCTCTTCTCTAGCAATCTGGCAATCCCAGGATTGAATCTAGTCAATAGGAACCTAGAGATATAGACCTTTAATGGGGGAGACTCCTCATTCCCTCCTTAGAGTATACATACTTTTCTGTTTACAAGATATAAACTATTCTCCCTTTCCTTTGTGCCACTGTTTTCAGTCATGTCTGACTTTTCATGATCCTATTTGGGGTTAATGGAGTTGTTTGTAATTTTTTTCTTTAGCTCATTTTACAGATGAGAAAACTGAGACAAATTGGGTAAAGCTCAAAGTCACACAGCTAATAAATATGAGACCAGATTGAAACTCAGAAAAATGAATCTCTGCACTCTATCCACTTTGCTATCTAGCTGCCCATCCCTCCTCTCCCACTATAATGTAAATTCTTTGTGGACTGGGACCTAGGGCTTAGCACAGTGTCTTACACCTACTGGATATTTTAAAAATACTTGTGGGATTGGATTGAATTGAGTTCTATCCAAGGGATGCTATTAGGTAAGATCTTCATTGAGAAAGCCAGGCTGACCTATCTCGATTTATATATGTATCTTTATCTATCTATCTATCTATCTATCTATCTATCTATCTATCTATCTATCTATCTATCTATCTATCCACAGATATATTTAGCTTTAGAAAACCAATTGCATATTGGAAATTCATGTTTATAAGCTAAAATAAAATGGGGTGAGAAGTGGAGGTGGAAATGACTTACAAATAGGTTGCTTTGGCATACTCTTATTTGCCAAAAATGCACTCCCAATAATACTCCAGAAAGGTGGTGCTATTTATCCTTAGTGCTGAAGAAATTTGGAGATGGCCGGAAGTCAATTCGAAAGTATTTATTGATCTAGAACTAAGTAGCTGCAAAGGGTCTAATCTTCATTGAGCTTATGATAGACACTTTTTAATGTTACTTCTTAAGTATGTACATATGTATTTATTTATACATTCTGGAATTCATTATTTCAACTCCTGAACTGGCAAGTTGGGTCCCTTAAGCTAGGCTTTTTCTCCCCCTGCTGGGTTCTAGGGTTAACCCAGAGAATTTAGGTGTGATTTTTCTAATTCTATAGATAAATAACCAATCAATATATTTCCTACCAAGATTAATCTATCCAAACCAGTGATTATCACCATTTGGGTCAGTTGATGCTTTCTTCATATCATGCTGACCAGTTAGCATCAATTAGCTATAACAAAGTGATAATTACTTAGAAAATATAGCAAGCTCAGTGATATAAAAAACATTTCCTCACTCTTGAACTAGGACACACTTTCCCTTCTACATCTTGGTCCCAGAAGAAAGCAGACTCAAACTTAAAGTGGTTGTTAAAAAACATTCCCCCCTCTAAAAAATTAAGGGGTGGAGTGGGGTGGCCACCTTGGTCCCTGGTGAGAGTGGAATAAAACTTAAATGGCAGGTTCAAAGCATTCTTTCTATAGTTTATTTGTGTGTAGCACATTTACTGTGCTGACGAGGGGATGGGCAATTGCTCTCTTGCTTGCACAATATCATGTCTCTCTGCTGCCATGTTGATACCTGCATGGGTCAGGTCAAGAAGGTGACTCCTGAGAGCTATGGTGGCTCACTGGTCTCAGCTGCCATAGCTATGGCAAACTCGGTCATGGGGGTTTTTGCTAGACTGATGATGACTCTTCCAATTTTTCAAAGCTCATCTGGACATTCCATCGATAATACTTATTTAAGGTCAGTAAAAAACACAGTAGAGACAAGGCAAAAGTACCATGTTTTTGAAGTGATGTGGGGACCTGGGGATGGGCTTCTTCTCCCCCTTTCTCAAAGGACAGAGAGATGAAGTTCCTCTGTTGGAACCTTTATATGCACACTCAGTTCTGGCTCAGAAATCAATTAAAAGACTTTTCATTACTACAGTCTATCCTCTATTCAGCTGCTATAGTAAGTTTTTCTAAAGTATGAGTCCAACCCCCTTTTCCC
Source organism: Myrmecobius fasciatus (assembly GCA_023553655.1). Taxonomy (NCBI): domain Eukaryota; kingdom Metazoa; phylum Chordata; class Mammalia; order Dasyuromorphia; family Myrmecobiidae; genus Myrmecobius; species Myrmecobius fasciatus. The sequence continues at coordinate 149,436 of JAJPUD010002084.1, forward strand.
TCCACTCCCCCCTCTTCCCCAGTTAATTCCAGTAACTTCCTTTCACCTCTAGGATCAAATGCAAAATCTTCTGGCATTTAAAGCTCTTCATAACCTAGTCCCTTTCTACCTTTCTAGTCTTCTTACCTAACTATCCCCCTGGCCCCTTACTCTTTGATCCATTGGCACTGGTTTCTGCTGTTCCTTGTGACAATGCTTCATTTCCTGAATTTGGGCATATTCACTGGTTGTCTCTTAGGCATGGCATACTCTCCTTCCTCATCTCCACTTCCTGGTTTCCTTGGCTTCCTTCTAGATGCAACTTAAAATCTACCTTCTAAAGAGAGACTTTCCCAATATCTCTCTGAGATTACCTCCAGTTTATCGTGTATATAGCTCATTTGTACAGAGTTATTTGAATCTTGACTCCTTCATTAGACTGTGAGCTCCTTGTGGACGGGGATCAGATTTTGTCTTTGTATTCTCCAGTGCCTGGAGTTGTATTCAATTCTTCCTAACCCTATGGACCATGCTGTCCATAGAGTTTTAATTTTTTATATATATTTTTGTCAATAGTATTTTATTTTTCAAAATACATGTAAAGATACTTTCAACATTCATTTCTGTAAGATTTTGTGTTCCAGTTTTTTCTCCCTCCCTCCTGTCTTTCTCCCCAAGACAGCAAGCAATCAAATATAGGTTAAACATATATAGTCCTTTTAAACATACTTCCATATTTATCATGTACAAGAACCCTCAGTATAAAAGGGAAAAACCCATGAGAAAGAAAATGCAAACCAAAAAAAGGTGAAAATATAATGCATCAATCCATATTCAGTCTCCATAGTTTTCTCTCTGGATAGGGATGGCATTTTCCATCTATGGGGTTTTCTTGGCAAAGATACGAGAGTGATTTGTCATTTCCTTCTTTGTAGATTAAGACAAATAGGGTCACACAACAAGTAAGTGTCTGAGATAATATTTGAACTCAGATCTTCCTGATTTCTGATCCAGGGCTCTATTCAGTCACCTAGTTGCCTGCCTCTTCTGGTACTTAGTATTTTACTGACTGAACACCCATTGAACTGGCAGGAAATAGCCACAGAATTAATTGAGCATAATCTAAAGTGGAGATAGGACCTACATTATAGCCCATCAAACATTTCCAGAAGGAAGTTCCCTAAACCTCTTCCAGGGTTTGGGCCAAGCTGATTGTAGATGCTTTAGAGGACTAGGTCCAGACTACCAGTTTGATTGACTTGGAATTGGGGCCTCCTCTGCATGTAAAGGACCAAGGAATACTTATGGGACCTTACCGAGGAGAGTGACCTAAATCTTTGGTCACTCCATACTTTTCTCTACTTTCTCAATTAAAGGAGAAAATAGAATATATTTTAAGATCTAAAAGATATATTTGTTGCAACTCTTGTCCCAAAGTTCATTGATTTGGGACTTTCTCCTTCACTGTGGAGAGATGGAACAGATTTGGTAAGAAAAGTAAGAGCTTCAATTTGCTCTTTGGTTATTCTAATCAACAGTTTTCTATCTTTAAAAGACAAGATAGAAGGAACCAATCTCACTTCAGGTTGTTGAAGAAAAATACTCTGGGAAGACAGAGAAGAGCAGGCAGTCTCCATCATGTTTCTATCCCCAGCTTGCTCCAATTAGAGAGTTTGGAGAATTTCCCCTCTGGTGAGATCTTGGCTGAGCTGAACTACCTCAATCCCAATAGGGAAGCTCCTTCACTCTATGTCTGGTGTACTCCTCTGTTTTGCTATGATTAGGATAAATAGATTTTTTGTTATTTTCTATGTGTGCTCATTGTAAAATGATTAGGTATAAAGGGATACTGAGTGGGGATATAGAGTTTGAGGTTCTCATATTCCTTAAATGGCACAGTAATCAAAAATGAGATGAAATTTGATTATACCTTCTAGACTAATATTTAAAGGACCCGATAAAATTCTAGTGTCATGTCTCCCTCTCCTTTGGAGGAAAGCAGAGTGGTGGCTTTTGCTTCCTTTCCTAGAAGGTATGAAAGTTTCCCCTTGAGAAAGGTAGGGGAAGAAAAGTTTCCCTTTAATAAGGGTCTCTATTCTGCCTCCCTTTGAGCCAGACAAAAACAGCATCCTCTTTGCCATACGTGGAGCCTCATTACACATGGATGGGCTCACTATCTCTCTATGAGTAATTATTAGGTGAATAGCTAAGACTTCTTTATAGCCTAGCTTTCAGAGATAAAAAGTTGGAAGAACTTGGAACAATCGCCATAAATTAGGGTAAACTAAGGAGGGGCTCAGTGTGCTGGACAATAAATATGAGGATATGCAAAATAATATAAGGTGCTTGGGTGTAGGCCAGAACAAAGAAGGTAAATCAGAGCTTTGATCTAAAGAGCTTAGAGCCTGGGGCTGAGATTTAAGACTTTTACCCTGTCCTTGGGTAAGAGTTTTTAAGAGTCAGGAATAATCTATGTATAGTCTTTAAGCTAAGAAAACCTGGCTGCTTTTAGTCTTAAGAATTTCAAGTCAAGGATTTCAATTGATTTGGAAGCTGGAGAAAGACTATCATTAAACTGATGGCAGAGGTAGCTGCCTCAGGTGGAATGTTGGATTGTGGGGGCTGATCTTCAGTTAGGACAGATCTATCTCCAAAGACTTAATAGGTGAATTTGGGCCAGTCCTCTATTTACTTGAGATTTCTCATCTGTAAAATGGGTATAATAATACTTCTCTCTCAAGGCTGTTTTGAGGATCGAGTGAAATAACATTTGTAAAGTACTTTGTAAACCTTAGAGTGCTATATAAATGCTAGTTCTCATGATTACCCAGCATTTCATGGGGATACTGTCCATTGGATAGACTATGAAATAAATAGGAGCAGGCCTAGCATAGGAGCAGCCCTGGTGGGAAGAACATGATGATGTCACTAAAAATCATTAGGAACCATGCAGTATGGGAGGCATCAGTTCTTCCACAAACACATTTTGGACACCTGTATTTGCTATATAAGCTCTCCTAGTCATGTATTTTCCGTCTATATGTACTTTTCACTATGTATTGCTTATGTGTTTCCATTCTTAACCACTAATATTGTGTGTATTTTTGGTAGAATATATCCTATATTTATAAGAGAAATGTTTTACTACTTTTCTTATCATGCTCTTGAACTAATAATATCTTCCAGCTGACCATTCAGTAGTTTTGTGGACTCCATAGACTGTCATGAAGTAAAAGTAGCCATTCCACCCAATGACCCACCCAATGAATTGTGGGATATTCCTATATGGTATATATGCTACTTTTAATGCCTTTAAAAAAAAAATCCTGTTCATTACCAACGTGTGATAAATCGAAATCTTGTGTGGTATAATGTAAAAAATACTGGAACTGGATTTAGGAGGACTTATTTTAAGTTGACTCTTACTAGCATTGGGAATGTAACTAAGCCACTTAAACTTTCTGAATCTATTTGCTCATCTATAAAGTGGGGATACTAATATGCTGCCTATGTTTTGGGTTGTGAGGAAAGTGCTTTGAAATGTAAAGTAAATTAATAATACAATGAAGGCTCAGAGCTCTTAGTGGATAGTAATACACAAGAAGTGCAATTTTCAAAATCAAAAGGTAAGATTCTCAAGCCTAACCTAAGGTACACAAGTTTCTTGTCCCCTCTCCATTTAAATTCTGCCATGTCCTTATCACTATGCTAGGAATGTCCTTATCACTGTGGACTCTGAGAAGTAAATAAAGACAGAAAAGACTGGAACGATGATTTTACTGGAATAGAACTCATTGATGAGTTCTCTCCCAAGGAAAGTCCACACCTTCTCTAGTTTATTATCTTAGAAAGAATTGTCTAGAGCTTTAAATTAAGTGGAAGAAAAGAATAAGCATGTAAATACTATCTACTGTGTGTCAAAAAGTTTACAAGTATTATTTCACTTGATCCTTACAACAGCCTTGGGAGAGAGGTACTGCTATTATCTCCATTTTACAGATGAGGCAAACAGACATTAAGTGACTTGCCCAGAGTTACACAGCTAGTAAATGTCTGAGGTCAGCTTTGAATTTAGATCTTTCTAATTCTAGGCCTAGTGCTGTATCCACTTTATCACTGACAGAAGAATGATATGATAAAAATTCTATTTTAAGAAAATTATCCTGAGAATGGCATATATGAAATTGGAGGGAATTAGCCAATATTTGTTTTCCTAAGGAAAAAAATGCAGTATATTTGAAAAAAAAAAAAATCCTTCCGTATTTTGAAATTCCTAAAAATTGGTGACCTTTTGTTCCATTCATCTTAACCCAGGGAGTGTCTGCATATTTTCTAGAGAGATTAAGTAATATATGATTAAATCAAATTGTTAATTCAATTTTAGGCTATAATAAATAGTTGCTAGGGAACTACAAGAAGAGTTTAAAAAGAATTTTCTCAACATCATAAAAATTTTATAATTTCACTTCAATGAAATGATGGTAGTTAAAGTTAAAAAAAAACACCTTCCCTCTTTGTTATGTGGGTAGACAGTGACATTACTAACATAAATGAAGTCTGACATAAAAGTAGAGTAGACTATTGTCTTAAGTACAAATCTTTATATTTAATATTTTTATTTTCCCAGTTACATGCAAAACACATTTTTACATTTTTTTAAAAAAATTGAGTTCCAAATTCTCTCCCTTCCTCCACACTTTATCATCTTTAAGAAGGCACATGTGAAGTTATGTAAAACATTCCCATAAAAGTGATGTTGTGAAAGAAAACATAAATCTCCTCCCCTCAAAATAAACCCTCAAGAAAAATAAAGTAAAAAAAAAAAGTATGCTTCCATCTGTATTGTCACAATTAGTTCTCTGGGTATGGATAGCATTTTTCATCATAAATCCTTCAGAATAGTCATGTATGGTATTTCTAAGAATAATAAAGTCATTCACAGCTGATCATCCTACAACATTACTATTACTTTGTACACAGTACATTTCACTTTGCTTGAGTTCATGGAGGATTTTCTAAGTTTTTTTTGAGAGCATTCTGTTCATCATTTCTCATAAAACAATAATATTCCATCATAATCATACCACAATTTATTTAGCCATTCCCCAATTAATGTACATCCCCTACATTTCCAATTCTTTGCCCTCAGAAGAAAGTTGCTATAAATATTTTTGTACATATAAGTCCTTTTATCTCTTTTGGGATTCATGTTTAGTAGTTGTATTGTTAGGTCAAAGGCTATCATGATTTTATAGCCCTTTGGGCATGGTTTATATCTTTTAATCATTTAACAATTGGGGAATGGCTCTTTTACAATCATACTTTGAAGGAAAGGAAAGGCCTTGAAGAAAGACTCTTGAGAACCATTTTTTTTTTACAATTTTAATTTTTTATTATAAACTTGACAAACGCCAACAAAAATGAGCAATGCCAAATTTTTAGAAGAGGTAGATTCCATTTGAAACTACAAACACTGAAGTCCATTTCAACAAGATATTTCCATTTCTTAATGTTTGGATCCCCTACAGCATCTTTGGGATTGACTCTGTTTATAGTTCTGAACCCTATTTGGAATCTTAGGGAAATCCCTGTAGTAGATAACTCAGAAAGCTGATACCAACTTAGCCCTTTTAAGCATATTATAATCAACAGTATCTATTATATAAGCAAAGTAGGAAAAAGAATCAAGGAAACTAATAAATAGTCAATTCACAGAATCATAGAAATATAAAGTTGGAAGTATCTTAGTCATGATCTAAGTCAAAGCTTCATAAATTGTAGGTTGAACCCCATGTGGGATTATGTAACTCTATGTGGGGCTGATGAAAAATTTGGCAATAGTAAATGGTTTCTAAATACTCTGCATCCTGTAGTATTAAATATTCTGCCAAGATTTAATTCTTTATGTAAAACAAATAAGCACATATTTCTCATTAGAATGCAAATTTGCTTTCATCTTTAATAAATGATAAAATTTGTATGGTAAAAATATGTATGCCAAAGAATTGTTTTAAAATAAATTTCTTCATGATTTATTATCAGTAAATGTGTGATTTGTATGCCTATTTTATATAACTTTATATGTAAAAATCTCTCTGGCCCAAAGGGGTCAATCATGGAAAAAGTTCAAGAAGCCCTGGTCTAAACAAATCCATAATTGAATGGACATCCTTTACAACAGCCAAAACAATCATAATAATAGCTAATGTTTATACAATGCAGAGGTGAGGAATCTTTTTTTCTGCCAAGGGCCATTTGGATATTTATAACATCATTTGAAGATCATACAAAATTATCAATTTATAGAACTCAAGCAGTTGGAGGAGCTTTCAGCTCATCATTACCTGTGGTTATGCAAATGCCCATAGACCAGAGGTTCCCCTCCCTTGATATTTTTTTTAAAATTTATTTTAATTTTTATTTTATTTGCATAACATATGTGTGGGTAATTCTTCAACAATAACCCCTACATAGCTTTCCGTTACAAATTTTTCCCCCCAACTCCCCACCCCTCCCCTAGATGGCAGGATATCCACTACATGTTAATTATGTTAAAATATTGGCAAATCAAATATATGTATACATATTTCCAAACTTATCATTGGTGTGCAAGAAAAATCTTATCTACACAAACGATATATCAGATAAAGGAAACACAATGTAAGCAAACATCAATCAAGGAGTATGAGAATGTTATGTTGTGGTCCACATTTCGCATCCCTCTCTCTGGGTGTATATGGCTTTCTTCAGTGAACAATTGGAGGTGGTTTGAAACATTTCATTGTTGAAGAGAGCCATGTCCATCAGAATTGATCGTCATATAGTACTGTTGTTGCCGTGTATAATGATCTCCTGGTTCTGCTCATTTCCCTCAGCATCAGTTCATGTAAGTCTCTCCAGGCCTCTCTGAAATCATCTTGCTGGTCATTTCTTACAGAACAATAATATTCCATAACATTCATATACCATAATTTATTCAGCCATTCTCCAATTGAAGGGCATCTATTCAATTTCCAGTTTCTAGCCACTACAAAAAGGGCTGCCACAAACATTCTTGCACATGTGGGGCCTTTTCCTTCCTTTATGATTTCTTTGGGATATAAGCCCAATAGAAATGCTGCTGGGTCAAAGGGTATGCACAGTTTGATAACTTTTTGAGCATAGCTCCAAATTGTTCTCCAGAATGGCTGTATCCGTTCACAGCTCCACCAACAATGCATCAGTGTCCCAGCCCTCCCACAACCCCTCCAACATTCATCATTAACTTTTCCTGTCATTTTAGCCAATCTGACAGGTGTGAAGTGGTATCTCAGGGTTGTCTTGATTTGCATTTCTCTGATCAATAGTGATTTGGAGCACCTTTTCATATGACTATAAATAGTTTTAATTTCATCCTCTGAAAATTGTCTGTTCATATCCTTTGACCATTTATTGATTGGAGAATGGCTTGAATTTTTATAAATATGAGACAATTCTCTATATATTTTAGAGATGAGACCTTTATCAGAACCCTTAAATGTAAAGATGATTTCCCAATTTATTGTTTCCCTCCTAATCTTGTCTGCATTGATTTTGTTTGTACAAAAACTTTTTAACTCAATATAGTCAAAGTTATCTATCTGGTTTTCAATTAAAAGTTCCAGTTCTTCTTTGGACATAAATTTATTCCATCTCCACAGGTCTGAGAGGTAAACTATATTATGTTCCTCTAACTTGTTTACAAAATCACTCTTTATATCCAGATCATGAACCCATTTAGATCTTATCTTGGTATGTGGTATAAGATGTGGGTCAAGCCCTAATTTCTTCCACACTAGTTTCCAGTTTTCCCAGCAGTTTTTGTCAAATAATGAATACTTATCCCAAAAGCTGGGGTCTTTGGGTTTATCAAAAACCAAATTGCTATAGTTATTGCCTAGTTTGTCTTGTGATTCTATCCTATTCCACTGATCGACTACTCTATTTCTTAGCCAGTACCAAATGGTTTTGATGACCGCTGCTTTATAATATAGTTTTAGATCTGGTACAGCAAGTCCACCATCTTCAGCCTTTTTTTTCATTAATCCCCTTGAAATTCTAGACCTTTTGTTTTTCCAAATGAACTTTGCCCCCTCCCTTGATATTACAAAATATTTCATTTTATCTTCAACAATCCTGGGGATGAGGTGCCATTATTATCCTATTTTGCAGATGAGGAAACTGAGTCAAAGTTGGTTAAGTGAAGTGCCCAGGATCACACAGATAGTCACTGTTTGAGATTAGATTAGACTTCAGGTCTTCTTAACTCCAAGTCAGGTGTTCTGTCTACTGTGTCACCAATCAATTCCCAATAAGTAGTCATCCATCCTCCACTTGAATGGATGGGAAGCTTACCAAGAAAGGCCATTCCCTCTTTGAACAGCTCGACTCATTAGGAAGTTTCTTTTTATGTCAAACTGAAATTTGCCTTTCTGTACCTTTCTCCTTGCATTAGTTCTAGTACTACCATCTTAGACTAAGCAGAATAAATCATTATGAAAAGTGGGTGTAGTCAAAAGAACTTTTATATTTGCTACCTGAAGACTTGAGATTAAATTTCTGTTTTGCTACTTCCTTGGAAAAGTCAGTTTCTCTCTTTGGACCTTAATTTCCTCCTCTATAAAATGAGGATATTGGATTACTTGATCTCAAAAGTCTCTTCCCAATCTTCTTTTTATGCATATAATACTTCTTCCATGTGATATATATCATTAATTTATATCTCCATTGCTTTCTATTCTCTGTATAAAAAATCCTCTCTTCCTTCCATTAATCTGTCTAGATTTCACTACCCCTGTATCCTCCTCCCAAAGGTGAATTCTTGCTGGCATCTCCATTTTGGGGAAGAGCCCACACCAGCCACTCTTAATTCTCCACTCTCCATTATCACTCCTCAACTAGCTACAGCCTTCTCTTCTCTTCCTTCCTCCCCCATTTTTCAACTTCTTTTTGCATGTTGCTTTCCCCAATTAGAATGTAAACTCCTCAAGTTCAGGAAATTTTTGTTTGTTTGTTTTATTTGTCTAAGCACAGTGTCTAGCACATAGTAAATATTAAACAAATACTTGATTTTAACTTGGTTGTTCTATGACATAATATTTCATTCCCTTACCATCCTCCTTATCCTCATCATGCACAAAGAAGACCAAAATGATATCATAATGTCAGAATCAATATGTGTAATAGTGTATCTTATTGTGGTTGATCAAATCAATATGAGTTTGGAAGGCTCTACTACAGGTCAGGCACAAATAATCAGTATGAACATCTGGGATGGAAATGTCTCTGAATTTGCACACCTGAATGTTCCTTTGAGCTCTTGCAATTCAGCTTTGCTAATAGAAAATAGCACTTTTTTTTTTGATGAGGAAACCTTGTCGGGCAGTTCTCTGCCAGTGTCTCCCAGGTCTCAAAATCAATACCAAAATTCTAGTTAGCCAGAGCTAGCTCAGTGTTTGGGAGGATCTAAAGGAAAGTATGGTTGAGAAGAGAGATTAGATTGACTACCCAAGTGAAGGTCTACAGAGCCTTTGTGATGACCTTATAATTGTATGTCTGTGAAACCTGGGCATATACCAGCACTTGCCATGAAACCAAATCACTTTCATTTGAATTGTCTCAGAAAGATTCTGAAGATCACCTAGCAGGATAAGGTCTAGGACTATGAGGTCCTTTCTTGAACTCTCCTAGCTAGTTAACTCTCTTAGGATTCTAGGGATACCCTGAAGTGTTAAGAGTTTCTCTTCTGAAATGTTATCAGCTCAAGCCTCCATTCTAGGTCTGCTACAACAGCAAGCACTGAAATACAAAGATTTCTTTAACATCCTGGGGGCACACTCTCCCCTATGACATCTATGTTTGTATGTATATATATTATACATAATATATATGTGCATATATCTATACATACACACTAAATGTAACCTGGAGTTTAATGCTCATTTGCATACAATTTTTCTCATTGCTAGAATTTTGATTATTTAATGCTCTGTGCCTTCCCAAAGGATAGAGTTGTCAAGAGCTTTAGAGAAGAGAACTAAACTTTCTGGCTTCTGTCTGGGAAGGAAAAGATATGGGGTTCCACATTCTAATTAGGGAGACCTTGAAGATTCTAGGAAGAAGCTGACAATTAGAGGTACCTCAATCATGGCCCTATCCTCAGCTTATTACACTAGAAACTTTGGGGAGTTTCCTCTTGGGCAAAATCTGGGACCCTCTTTGTTGAGCTTAAATATAATCAGATATACCACATACCCATGTATGTTTTTATATATGTATGTTTGTATGCATATCAATCAATCAATAAACATTTATTAAATGCCAGCTTTGAGCTAAGCACTGTGTTAAGTGGGGATTATACAAAGAATCAAAAGACTCTTGTCCTTAGGGAGCTTGTAATCTACACACATAAAAAAAAAATTTTTTTTCTTCATAAGCCAGTTGAATCTTTTTCAAAACATTTGTTTATTAGTGTCTAGTAGGCTTAATTTTAATATTCCTTCTTCTACTACATCATCTTTGTTCACTTCTGATTTAGTGGCATTCTTTATCATTGGAACATATATGTATACTGGTTGTCAATGATTTATAAAAAAATCATTGACAAGTTCCTTATTAGCAAGAGCCAGATTCATTCTTTATTCTAGATAGTACTTTATATAGATGAGTATTCAATGAATTTTATTTACTTGATATTAATGATGATGATGAAGAGAGTGATAAATACAGCAGGTAGCAAAGGAGACTTGGACTTGTTCCAGTATAATAAAACTCTCAAGTATTCAGGATACTCAGATTCTATGTAGCTCAAGGATTCATTCCTTTTATTTCTGAGGTATATTTATATTCTCGGATCAATATGTTAGCAAAATGTTTTTTGTAACCTTAACATGACTTTCTAGGCTAAGAGAGTGTTAGAGATATAGATTTCTTAGTGCTTTCATTAAGTCAAGGAGAAAACTCTTAAAATAGTTTGGAAGATCTTTAACTTCAGTGAAAGAAAAATTCCCAGACAAAACAGCATCATCAGAATGACTAGACTTGGCTTTAAAATTTCAACTTTCAAGTCTTAGGTGAAGAATTTAAACTGAGATGATTTCTATTATTAAAATTAGCTATAGCTACTAACTTAAAAACAATTACTGCAGGTAAGTTTGACAATTCATATAGATAAAAGAATTGTTTATTTTTTCCAATTTCCAGGTATAATTGTTATTTTATACAGTATTTTTAAAAAGTAATTTTAGGTTTATAGTGGATCTGACAAAAATGGAGAAATTATAAAATGGAGAAATTATAAAGGTGATTTAAAAAAAAAAGCTCTATTATCACACTGCATAAGGGAAATTGAGCACATTTGTAATGTCACAGAGTTTCAACTGCTTTTATCTACAGTAATGAATCACTAATATCTTTCTTTGTCATCTTAAAAAATATGAAACTATATGAATATGACAAGCCCATTTAAAAAATCTTAAAATTTTATTTTTAATTTCATCTTTTCTGAATCTTTCAGTTTCAACATTTTTGTAAATAAAATCTTTTTTTTTTTTTTTAATTTGAGGAGGAGGAAAACCAAGACTCAAGGAATGTTGTAACTACTAGTGCTGTTTCCTCTCCCTGGCATATCACAAAAGACTAGTTAGGAAAGAAGTGGAGGATGTTATGTGGGCAGCAGGAAGGCTGCTGAATGCTTGGAAAGTCAACTTAGCCCAAAGAAACCACAACAGGTGCACCATTGCCCAGGCTTACCCTTATCAGGCTTTTCCAAAGAACTAAAAGAAGAATCTGGGTCATATACTTACAAGACCCATTGGTCACAATGACAGAAATAAGAAAACTTTGAGCCACATGTGTGAACAATTCAATTTAAAAGCAAGTCCTTGAATGTTCCAGATTTTGGCTTTAGTTCTTTGCTTTGTTTTCCTTACAGAGTTGACTTCTTAGCTTAGTAAATTTCTTGATAGCAAGTACCTCAACCGTAGAAGCATTTTTTCCAGGCCAGACCCACTGACCTTTCTTTATTGTTTCTAAGCTATAGCCGAATTGATAGGCGAGAAAGTGGCTAGCAAACTATCACTTGCCAACACTTTGTACTTCTCTCCCTTCCCTGCCCCCATTCCTGACCTCATTCCCAGATGTGGATGCTGATCACAACTTTTTCACAACTGCTATCCTTTCTAGTCTTCTGAACTGGTTATCTTTGCTAACACTTTAACTTACATCTTAATAATATCATTTTACTCAGAGGTGACTACATTTTGAGCCATTCCCCATTTCCCCCAAGTTTGTGCTCTGAAATAGTTGAGCCAGATTGAAAAATTGTCTATACAATAGGCAAATGAAGGGTTCTGGAATTAGTTGAGCCAGCAGCAGAGTAAATCCCCTACATCTGTTTAGCATATATACATACCTACATATACACATTTATAGGTGGAAGATCTCATAAGGTTTCTTGTACAGTATTCACTGTTTATGGATCTCTACCCATGGGGAAATTTCCTAGTCCAGGTAAAGGTGACCTGTTTTATTCCACTCTACAAGACATACTGCTCATCTCTTGAAAACCTTACTGAACAATCTGGAGGGTATCTTCTAACAGCTGTAGAAGACTTGTAATGTCAGCTTGCAGTTCTAAATCACAAATCAACAAACCGACTAGCTCAGAGATGGGCAAGGTCGATTACTCTGGCTTCACCACTATCTTTTTTTTTTTTTTTTTTTTTTTTACAAATGGCAGTAATTTTTTTTTAAAATTAAAACTTTTTATTTGCAAAACATATGTATGGGTAATTCTTCAACATTAACCTTACAAAGCTTTCTGTTACAAATTTTTCCCTCCTACTCCCCACCCCTCCCCTAGATGGCAGGATATTCATTACATGTTAATTATGTTAAAATACTTGACAAATCGAATATATGTATACATATTATACATATTTCCACACATTATTTTTGGGTTCACCAATATCTTAAGCCTGTTTTGGTACTGGAGCAAACCCATGTATCCTTTGGGTCCTTAGAAAAGGTATTCAATGTTTAAATAAATTGTCGGTCTATATATATTAATCACATCTCATGAACTCCCACTGATATATGTATTTTTATTTATCATGCAGAAGCTCAATAAATTCAGAGTAAATATAATGAAACATATCAATTCACTCACCAACAAGTATTTATTAAGCACCTCTTATGTGCCAGGCTCTGTACTAAGCACTTGGGATACAAAGATAAGTGTAAAACAGTTCCTAATTTCAAGGAGTTTACATTTGGTTGGAAAGACAGTATGTACATATATATAGGGATATGTAAGATATTTTTCAAATAGGTTTAAGCTTATTTTGGTGGAGGGGATGCTAGTAAGCTGATAGGATCAGGAAAGATCTCATGTAGAATGTGGCACTTGATCTGAGTCTTTTTTTAAGAATTGTTTCAGTTTCCAGTTCTCATTTTCTCCTTTCTACCTCTCTCAACTCCCAATTGAGAAAGTAAAGGCAACATAGATAGTCAAACAACAACAAAAAAAAAATTCCTGCATTAGCCATGTCCAAAAACAAAAACAAAAACTCAATTTGTATATTTTGAATCTATTATCTCTATCAGGTAGCATGTTTCATTGTGAATGTTTTGGAATTGTAGTTACTGTATTGATCAGAGTTCCTATGTTTTTCAAAATTATTTGAAATTATCTACACACGCACTGAATTCTATTGTAAATTGAATCTCCAGCTGTGTATTATCTATCACTGTAATCTTTCCACTACCCACTAAATTAAAATTTAAGTTCTTATAATATTGCTGTTATTATATATTGCTCTATATACTGTTACTATATATATTGCTCTCTAGGTTCTTCTTCATTTTGCAACAGTTCTTATAAATATTTCTTTTCTTACAGCACAATAGTATTTCATCACGTAAAAAGTCCCAAGCATAATCAATTTATTTGCTACATTAGTAGAAACCAATAAATTGGATCAATGGCCTTTCTCAATAACCAAAAAACCTAAGTGAGGGCTGATAGGGTCTTTTAAACTTAGGTGTGTCTTCTGATTGGCCTGACTGTACATCATTTGACTCTGCTGGAAAAGGTAAGACAATCCTGATTGTAAAATGAGGTGGTGGGTCCAGTCCCCTCAGTTCCTCTCCATTATCTCCTCTTTGAGAGAGGAGATTAATCCTCAGAAGTAAGAATAGCTTGTAATGACTTTGCTTGCATGAACTTGAATTTGAATTTACTGGGTAGTGGGAGAGGTTACAGAGACAGATAATACACAGCTGGAGATTCAATTTACAATAGAACTGAGTGTGTGGAGATAATTACAAGACAAAAGCTTGGCTTTTAGACAATTCTCTGAAATGCAGGTGAAGGGTGACATTAAGAGAGTAAGGATTATTAACCTGTGCCGACTTGACTAAGTCTTAAAAATAGAATTGAAATCAATTTTCAGTTTTACAAAGTCCAACTCCTTCATTTTATAGATTAGGAAATGAAGGCAAGTGAACTTAAGTGAATTTCTCAGTCACAAAGCTAAATGTTTAAAGAGAGATTTGAATCCTAGTCTTCCTAACTCTAAATCTAGTGCCATACCCACTATACAAATAAAGAATATAGAAAGAAAAGAGAAGGCAGCTCACAACAAATTCTTGGGTTATACACAGTTAGGGAACATGATAAGATGAATGAAAAATGAAAAGTAGCAATAGAACATTGCCCCATAAACCAGAGGTATGTTCTCCTATAAAGGCACAATCAATGGTGGGAAAAGTAGAAACGATTGAGAGTCAAAAAGATTGGACACATAAAAGGAATATATAATAAGGCAGTTAGGTAGTTCAATGGATAGAGTTCTGCTCCTGAAATCAAAAAGACATGAGTTTAAATCAAGCCTGGAGAATTTGCTAGTTTTTTGACAGCTGGGCAATCACTTAAACTTCTTCATCGATAAAATGGGTATAATTGACTTGACAATTCATGGCAAGGTGAGACTGCTGGAGACTCCTACAGAGAGTGAGTTTTAGGAGTTTGACATAACTTGGATTTCAGACTGGATGACCTCTCCAGAGGGTACAACCATGGAGCTAAATTTATCTCTATCAGAGCTTTCTGCCTGCTTGTCTCAAGGATCAATTCTTTAATTTCTCTTACTCCAAAAACCATTCTGGACCCATCACTAGGGAAACAAAAAGAAGCAAAAGATAGTACCTGCCTTCAAGAATCTTATATTTGTAAAATGCCTAGCAAACCTTAAAGTATTATTAAGATGATGTTGATGATGATGATGTGTGGAGAGGCAATTCATGTAGGGAATACACATGGCCAGGGCATGTGTAGATGTATAAAAATGGAAATAATATTTATTGATGTGACTATAATCTCAGGGATACTGTTTGTAGGGGGAATGATGTGATTGTAATCTCAGGAATATTGTATCATGACTCCAAGTTGTCTTGATAATTTAAATTGTTTTAAGTGTACAATTTTTGGCTCTTAAAATGTCTGGTCTTAGCAACAATAAGACTATATGATGATCAATCTGAAGGACATGGTTCTCTTCAACAATGAGATGTTCCAACCAGTTCTAGTTGTTCAGGGATAAAGAAAGCCATATACACCCAGAGAGAGGCCTGTGGGATCTGAGTCTGGACCACAATATAGCATTTTCACACTCTCTATTGATGTTTGCTTGCATTATGTT
This sequence comes from Myrmecobius fasciatus, assembly GCA_023553655.1. Taxonomy (NCBI): domain Eukaryota; kingdom Metazoa; phylum Chordata; class Mammalia; order Dasyuromorphia; family Myrmecobiidae; genus Myrmecobius; species Myrmecobius fasciatus. The sequence continues at coordinate 165,134 of JAJPUD010002084.1, forward strand.
TTCCTTCTCAGGTTTTTTTTTTCCTGTACAGCAAAATAATTGTATAAATATATATACACATATTCGATCTGTCAGCTATTTTAACATAATTATCATGTATTAGACTTCCTGCCATCTAGGGAAGGGGATGGGGGGGTAGGAGGGAAAAATTTGTAACAGAAAGCTTTGCAAGGGTCAATGTTGAAAAATTACCTATGCATATATTTTGCAAATAAAAAGCTTTAATAAAAATTTTTTTTAAATGTCTGGCCTTAGGAGTACTGTATCTTACCTTTAGATTATTTTTAGGTTATAATTTTATTTTATTTTTAATAGTATTTTATTTTTCCAAATACATGCAAAGATAGTTTTCAGCATTCACTTTTGCAAAACCTTGTGTTCTAAATTTTTCTCCTTCTCCCCTCCTCTATCTCAAGACAGCAAGCAATCTGATATAGGTTAAATATATGCACTTTTTCTGAATATATTTCCATATTCATCATGCGTAAGAAAAATCAGATCAAAAGGGGAAAAATACTGGGATTTTGACTTCAAAAAGGAATGACTTAGCTTAAGATTCAAGATGTTCCCTAGGGAAGGAAGATAGATACAAAGCCCTAGCTAACCCCTAAGCCATAAAACTAGCATATCAGTAGCTGAGGCTTTCTTTGAAACTGAGTTCAAGCCATAGAAATTAGTATCCTAAAAAAGAATAACCTAAAAATTCCCCCCAAAATCCCTTTTACTTCTATAAAACACTATTTGTTCCCTATTACTTTGCTGACTTCTCTTTTGGAACTTAGCCCTCCAGTCAATGGCATAGCAATAAAATCTTTGCCTCTTGATATGGTGATAGACGCCTTCAAATTCTTTTGAGACATTTTGTGACATAGGCTTACAACCCCAATATATTTTGATGTTCAGTTCTAAACCCCAATGATATTAATAGGTGCTGGAGGAAAAAAAAACATGTACACAATTAAATGAATACAAAGTAAATTTCATAATTTTGGAGTGATGAGCATTAACTACTGGGGAATAAAAAAAAAATGTGTTGTAGTTGAACCTGGAAGAGAGCAAAGGTTGGTTCTAAGAAGTGGATTGAGGAGGGAGGGCATTCTAGGTATTCTGGAAAGCCTTTGCAAAAATATAGACAACTGGAGATGGGTTATTGCATACAGGAAGCAGTAGACAAGTCAATTGGTTTAGAATATAGAGTGTGTGAAGAGAAGGAAGATAACTAAACTGGAAAAATAAAGGGCTTTAAGCACCAAACAGAAAAGCCAATAGGAAACCATTAAAGCTGCTTGAGCAGGGTCAGACCAATGTTTGGAATTGGGCAGGATGAATTGGAGGAAGCTGTGAATATAAGGAGGCCAACTGGAAAGTCAATGGAATAATCTAAGGAAGAGGTGATGAGACTCTGAATTAAGATATTGTTATGAGTGTTACAAATAAAAGAAGGATATAAATAATGTTGTGGAGAATCAATAATACTTGATTCAGTAATTAAATATGGGGAGTGGAATAGGAATGAAGAGTCATGGATGACTGAGGTTGTAAACTTTGGTGACTTGATGAATGATAGTTGACTTTACAGAACTAGGGGTAAATTGGCAGGGGGAGATGATGAGTTTGGATTTTGGAAGGTTTGGCCATGCTGAATTCATGATAAATTAGCTCAGGTTCAAATTTCCAGGGATTTGCCTACATTTATAGGGCAATAATATCTTCCACAGCCACAAGTGAAGAAAACAATTCTCCCAACTTCCTTTCAGCCCACCCAATGGCAATTCAACACCTAGTACAGGAGAGTTTATATAGCTGAGGGGGTATCAGGGCCAGCCTACCTTTACTGTCATGATCCTTATCGTGCCCAAAGAGCAGTTCTATTTATAGACTGGTCTTATTGGATGGAAATCCAATAGGATCACAATAAAGTCCCCACTCGTTGAGATTAACCAGTTTCTATAGCTTTCTTTATGGCTCTCCTGTCTTTCATAAAAAAAAATAATAATTCCCCAACCACTGGGTGCTACGGGTTTTAGTGTTCTCATTGAGAGAAAATGTCCTTGATATTCTGTGCCTTCTCCACAGTAATTGAAATGAGAGAGGACTTTCTACTTTGACTCAGATTTGTGACCTAAGAGCTCCTATGCATTTGAGTGGGGAGGAACTGATCATCAGGAAGAGCACCTGTGACTACTGAAATTTGATAACAGGTTTTGCATAATATAATCACTGTGTGAAATATCTGGGTCTAGCTATTCAATCACAGCTCAGTATGGCAAGATACAACTCTTGTTGGAGTACCAGGAACAGGAACAGATTCTGACCAGAAGAGTGAAAGAACTTAGCTATTAAATAGTTAATCATGATATTGTGCAAGTTACTCATTCCTGGGGGTACCAATTTTAACAAGCTAGATCTACTTATTGACCAAATATTAGGTCAGGATCTGCATGGTTTTTTTGGAAAACATTAACAGAACATGCAGTTTTCTACTTTTCCTGCTGTGAATATCACTATCATGAAGAATGAGAAGTTATATCTTCAATGACAACAGGATACCATCTGGGATAGGCAGCAGGAACAGGATGCTTTTATCCAGGAACATTTTTTTCCACATTTCAAACTGGCACAGTTCTAGCAAATGCAGGATGATTAGTTTTTGATAGGTTCCTACAGCTCCAAATATGTTTGTTATTCCTCCTTTTACCTCTACCTTATCTAAAATCCTCTTTACTATTATTTAGGCCTTTGGGCATTCACATATAATAATACTAATAATAAATAACTAGTTCTTTAAGGTTTGCAATTTTTAATAAATAACTAGTTCTTTAAGGTTTGCAATTTTTAAAAATAATTATTATCTTTTTTGAATCTCACATCAGCCTTGGGAGCTAATTGTTCATCCTTCATTCTTGAAGAGGACCAATGACATCATGAGTTTAATATCTTGACCAGCATGTGAACTGAATTTGAATCAGCCTCCAGTCATCAAAATGACTAGTAATGGCCAAGGGGGTGACTTTCTAAATTAAAATCTTTCCCAGGTTGCTTTTTTAATCTGAGGCAACACCAATTCAATGACTAAGAACTAGGTAAGAACTGAGACAGAAGATGGCCTAATTGATTGATAGGTGCTATTATTATCCCTATTTTACATATGATTAAACCGATACAGGCAGAGATTAAACAATTTGCCAAGGATCACACTTGGTATAATTGAGTGAGATGTTGTTAGCATATGGCAGCCATAGAAGGATGCTGCCTTCAGCAGAGAATATGTAAGACAAACTGTCACTCACTGATTCCTTATGCTTTCCCCACTGTCTTTTGTGTATCCATTTAGAACCTACAGGGAACTATGTGTTCTGAGGAACTCTGGACAGACTGAAACAAAACAATCCTACAGAGCTTGACCTTGATAATAGAATGATCATCATAGCAGGGAATTAGATGTTTTTAGCATTTGATCGACCCAGATTTATACATTTGCTGTGATGATTATTTTAAAATCAGAAAATTTATGGGCTTTGTCCTTGATAGTATTAGAATCATTGGTACAGCAGAGAATTTGTTTTATTAAGGAGTAATTTAGTCTTATGGCTTTACTAGTATTGGGAGTCACACAGATTGCATACCTCCTAAGGGAAATTGGGATAGACCAAAAGGGAGGGTTGTTTTGACATTCTTTGGAAAAGGAAGGAGAATTTTCCTTATGATTGAGAGCTCAAATACAAATCTATTCTGTGTGTCTTGTCAGGACAAATAAATTGATTGAGAACCCAAGTACTTTCAGGGAAGCATAACTTTTTAATTTTTTAAATTTTATTTTTTAATAATAGCTTTTTATTTTTCCAAACACATGTGAAGATAGTTTTCAACATTCACCTTTGCAAAATCTTGTATTTCAATTTTTTTTTCTTTCCTCTCTCCTCTCCCTCTCCTCAACAGCAAGCAATCCAATATAGGTTAAACATGTACAATTCTTTTCTTTAAAGAATTTGTTTTTGTAGTAGATTTCCTGCCATATAGGGGAGGGATGGGGACTAGGAGGGAAAAATTTGTAACAGAAAGCTTTGCAAGAGTCATTGTTGAAAAATTACCCATGCATATGTTTTGCAAATAAAAAGCTTTAATAAAATGAAAAAAAAATTTGTTTTAATAATAGCTCTCTATTTTCAAAATACATGCAAAGATAGTCAACACTCACCCCCAGAAAACCTCTTATTTCAAATCTTTTCCTTTCCCTTAGTCTTACCTTCTCTCCAGACAGCAAGCAATATATGTTAAATACGTAAAATCCCTCGACACACACCTGCACATCTATCATGCTGCACAAGAAAAATCAGATCCATAAAGAAGGAAAAAGAGAAAGGAGAAAAAAGCAAACAACAACAAAAAAGGTGAAAATACCTTGATCCTCACCAAGTCTCCATAGTCCTCCACCTGGACGAAAAAGGCCCCTTTCATTACAAAGGCCCCCTTCTTTACAAATCCACTGGCATTGACCTGAATCACCTTATTGTTAAAAAGACCCACTTCCATTAGATAAACATGTATGGTTGTTGAGAAGTTTTTTTAGGAGAGCAAAAATCCTCCAAATAAATCCTATTCTCAGTTTAATCTGGATGGGACATAAACTAGAGAGATTTTATGAGAGACCTTCACCCCTTATTATATACAGTTCCAATGTGTGTGGGGCCCAGCTGATACACAATTGACAAAATTTTTTCTTCAATAAATGTAATATAATTGTAGTGACTACGGATAGAATATAGAAAAACAGGAAAGAAAAATATGATACCTAGTAATGATACATTTTATATTGTCTTTCCCCTTGGTTTTAAAATATGATTTTTTTTGCCCAAAATACAGTGGTATGTGTTAGGGATTCATAACTAAATATTTTAATGATGCCAGTGGAAAAAAAAAGATTCATTTAAATGTTCAAATACAAGAAACAGTGCCATGATTATTTGTCCCAAAGGCATTCTTTGGCCAGCATCCTGAAGTTCTAACACCCTCTACTGAGCTGTTAGACATATTACATTACAGCTACATTTTCAAAAACTGACTTCTTTGTCTTTAAAATGAAAAATAGGCTCTTTGTTTACTAAAGGCATAAATTCTGCTTGTGCCATTAATCATTTCTCCATTTATTTTTATTCCATTTAAGTAAACACTTAACTAAGCAAATGTGAGTAAGACATTGTGCTATTGACTGGGGATAACATGGTGAAAAAGAATATTCTGTTTAAAATTTCTACCTTCAAGGAATTTACAATATAATTTAAGAAATCATTGTGAATATGCTAGCAGATAAATTAGAACACAATGAAATCCACCTATATTTTGTGATAATATAATCTGGGAGAACAAAAAGGCATTAGAGAAATAAGGTACTTGTCAGAAAGGTCACAAAAATGTGATCTCAGAGATTAGGCACTAGGTATATGATTTCACTGGTATAGGGAACTCCAAGAGTGACACAGAGCAGCAGATAGACTGCTGGACCTGAATTGGGAAGACCCGAGTTCAAATGTGACCTCAGACACTTAATACTTGTATGACCCTAAGCAACTCACTCAACCCTGTTTCTCTCAGTTTTCTCACCTATAAAATGCGCTGGAAAAGGAAATGGCAAACCACTCTGGTATCTTTGTTACAAAGATTCAGACATGACTTAAAAGACTGAACTCAAAGGAAACTCAAAGATGGGAGGGAAACTATCAAGACAGGTTAGCACCTTCTGTACCACTTTTTAGGATTATTGAGAGGTTAAATGACTTCCCTAGTATATTTCAAGGGCAGAACTTGAACTTGGGTCTTCCTTTCCATTCCACTCCCTTCTAGGTACCCTCAAAGATGTATTTGAAAGTCATGTATATCTTTTTTTTCTCCTTAAAAATAAGTGCCAAAGTAGTTACTCTTTAAGGGAATCTTAAAATGAGGCAGCACTGGATTTGGAAATAAAAGACAAGACAAATTCTAGCTTGGAAATTTACTATGTCACTTTTCAACAAATTATCTTTACCTCTCAAAGCCTCAGTTTTCTTATCTGTAACATAGAAGTAGTCATCCTTATCCTAACAACCTCATGGAGTAGTTGAGAAGAAGGTAGTTTGTTAAGGGATCCATGATTTCATCAGCAGGGTCATCCCCCAGTTCAGATCACATTACTTCTCAAAAGGTTCCATTGGAAACCTTCCAATTGATCTTTTAACATTTATTAGGAGAGTGGTAGGTAGGAGAATAGAAGAATAGACTTATCCATATATTGGCTTTAACTTTCACTATGAGATGATCCTACCACCTCCAATTATCATACACTCTCCAGGAATTATCTTTTCTGCCATTTCTGTGAATAGTCGTCACTGTTAATATTCTGTAACCTATTCACTACTACCATTCCTTCCCTATCTTTCTGAGACTGGGAATAAACACATAAACCACTTTTTGTTTGCTTTTAAATTTCATTTCCCAACAGACCTGGGTTGTACAATTTCTCTTGAAGCTTCAATAAGACTAAAGGAGAAGTTAAAATAATATTAGAGAGGGAAAGATAGAACTGGAAGTTTTGACTCTGAATTTCTGCCATCGCTGAAAAAATTGTTCTTCCCTTATACATATATATATGTCTGATCATACTACCAAGATGATGTCTCATGATAAGCATCACCAGTGTTACCTTTGCTATGTCCCTGGATTGACATAAGAAAATAAGTTAAATCAACATTATTGTTGTTCAGTTTTACGACCCCATGGATCAAACATGACAATACTGTCCATGGATTGTCTTGGCAAGGATGCTATTTTCTTCTCCAATGGATTAAGTCAGACAGAAGTTAAGGGACTTTGCCAGGACCACACACCTAGTAAGTGTTTGGGACCATATCTGAACTCAGGTTTACCTGACTCCAGGTACAGCATTCTATCCACTGAGCCAGCTAGCTGTCTTCTAAATCAACACAGCATAATTCTGGTGAAATGCAATGGTAAATAGCATAGATAGAATTGTTATAATTACTCATGTCTTCAAGCCATGATTATTCGAAATCTTTTATGTTAGTAAATTTATCATTTAATCTTCATAAAGTCACTGAATGGCATAGCATGAACAAAATTAGAACTAAATACAATATAAGTAACTTCATAATACTACGTAAAATCCTAAAACTAGTTTTAGCTCATAAAAGTAAAAAATTCTGACTACATTCACAGCCACTTTGAATGGTGAAATAAGCAGGAGTCACTAACATTTTCTTCTATAGACAAGATAATTCTGAATTTGAGATGCTGTTCATTTTAATGTTGATACAATTCAAGTTTATGCTTTATTATGTTGTCATATTTTCAGTTTCCATCAAAATGAATCCAAACTCATCACTGAGCCAATATAAATCTCTTCCTACACCAAATGAAAGTTTAACTTTCACATCCTGTAGTTATCTCAAATCCCAGAAAAAGCTGGCAACAGCTTTTAAACTAAACATGATGGAATTAACTGCATTTGAGGTTGACTGTTTGAATATGCCAGACTGAGTACGACTCACTTTCAAAAAATGCTTTATCATAACGAACTCTTTTAAAGATCTTATCCAGATGGAGGCTCCAAAAGATGTTGCATAGTTCTTTTTTAAAGTAAAACCATCTGTTTCACTCAGAAAAATGAAACTGAATGGAGCATTTAGAATCCAAAGTGTTATGCATGTTAGAGGGGCTTTGGTGGTACAATCCTGGCTTTATGTGAAGGAAACTTGGTCCCAAGTCATATTCATTATTTTATGAAATTTTGCTATTAGTTATTTGTTGCTATTAATAAAGCAAATAATCTTTGACTTGTGCTCTTTTAAAAACAGAAATGCCCTCATTAGGACTAACACTGCAGTTTTTAATACTAAGAGCTACATAATATGAAATGAGCTTATTGTAACATCTTGATGGGACAAATGAAAGTGCTAGGTAGGGCTCTGGGTCTGTGGAAAGGGCAAGGGGAGCAGAAAGAAGAGGTTGGGAATCCTTCCAAACAGAAGAAATTGCGTAAGGCTGATTTTAAGATCTTGAGATCTTGAGAAAAGACATGTAAAATCTGACAAATTAAAAAAATATTCTAACTTAATATTCAGGAATTATTAATGAATATTGTTTTAGTTTATTACCTGGAGTATTATTTGCTTTACCCGGGATATTCCTAGGTTGCTAGATGATATTTCCAACTAGGGAAGTAGAGTGGGAATAAGTAGAATGACTTAGGACAACCTATTCCAGTTTGTTTTAAGCCTCGATTTTGTGTAAGATAAGCACTTGAGCTGTATAGTTTGGTAGGGAAGGTGATAATATGCCCCAAATCTGATAGATATCTCACAAATATTTGCTAATGATATTAAGAAACTAAGGTTCTCAGGAGATCATTATATACGGCAACAACAATACTATATGACGATCAATTCTGATGGACATAGCTCTCTTCAACAATGAAATGTTTCAAACCACTTCCAAATGTTCACTGAAGGAAGCCATATACACCCAAAGAGAGGGATGTGAAATGTGGACCACAACATAACATTTTCATACTCTCGATTGATGTTTGCTTACATTGTGTTTCCTTTATCTGATATGTCTTTTGTGTAGATACGATTTTTCTTGCACAACTATGATAAGTGTGGAAATGTGTATACATATATTCGATTTGTCAAGTATTTTAACATAATTAACATGTAGTGGGTATACTGCCATCTAGGGGAGGGGTGGGGAGTTGGGGGGAAAATTTGTAACAGAAAGCTATGTAAGGGTTAATGTTGAAGAATTACCCATACATATGTTCTGCAAATAAAATAAAATTTTAAAAAAAAGAAAAGAAATGTAAAGGCTCCAACATTTGGTACTCACATTTATCTTGTGTATGTGATGACAGCAACACTAGCAATAAAGATAATAATGTGAAAAAAAAAAGAAACTAAGGTTCTGCAAAAAGTCAAGAATTTCAAGGGAATTAATGGAAAAAAAAGGCTGATGAAGGTGGCCTTGCTGTACCAGATCTAAAACTATATTGTAAAGTAGCGGTCATCAAAACCATCTGGTACTGGCTAAAAAATAGAGCAGCCCATCAGTGGCATAGAATAGAATTAGAGGACAAACTAGGCAATAACTATAGCAATTTAGTGTTTGATAAACTCAAAGACTCCAACTTTTGGGATAAGAACTCACTATTCGACAAAAACTGCTGGGAAAATTGGAAACTAGTGTGGAAGAAATTAGGGCTTGACCCACACCTAACACCACATACCAAGATAAGATCTAAATGGGCTCATGATTTAGATATAAAGAGTGATATTATAAGCAAATTAGAGGAACATAGGATAATTTACCTCTCAGACCTGTGGAGATGGAATAAATTTATGTCCAAAGAAGAACTGGAATTCTTAATTGAATACGAGATAGATAATTTTAACTATATTAAGTCAAGAAGTTTTTGTACAAACAAAATTAATGCAGACAAGATTAGGAGAAGCAATAAATTGGGAAATCATCTTTACTTTTAATGGTTCTGATAAAGGCCTCATTTCTAAAATATATGGAGAATTGTCTCATATTTATAAGAATTCAAGGCCTGGAAAGACTTGCATGAGCTGATGCTGAGTGAAATGAGCAGAACCAGGAGACCATTATACACGGCAACAACAATACTATATGATGATCAATTCTGATGGACATGGCTCTCTTCAACAATGAAATGTTTCAAACCAGTTCCAGTTGTTCAGTGAAGAAAGCCATATACACCCAGAGAGAGAGAGAGATATGAAATGTGGACCACAACATAACATTTTCATGCTTTCTATTGATGTTTGCTTGCATTGTGTTTCCTTTCTCAGATTTTTTTTTCTTGTAGATATGATTTTTCTTGCACAGCAAGATAATTGTAAAAATATGTATAATATATTTGATTTGTCAAGTATTTTAGCATAATTAACATGCATTAGACTTCCTGCTATCTTGGGGAGGGGGGAAATAGGGGGGAAATTTGTAATAGAAAGCTTTGTAAAGGTCAATGTTGAAGAATTACCCATATATATGTTTTGCAAATAAAAAGCTTTAATAAAGAAAAAAAAATTTAAAAAAAGAAACTAAAAAAAAAATTAAAAAAAAAAAAGAAAAAAAAAGAAACTAAGGTTCTGGTTGTTTCCTATCATCATGAGTTTCTACACCAGCCCTTTTTGTGGTGGCAAAGAATTGGAAATTGAGGTGATGCCTATCAAATTGGGGAATGGCTAAACAGGTTGTAGTATATAATTGTCACAGAATGCTATTGTGTTACATAAGAAATGATGAGCAGAGCAGTTTCAGTTTCAAACCTGGGAAGACCTATATGAACTCATGCAGAATGAAGTGAGAAGAATCAGGAGAATACTGTATACAGTAATAGCAATATTGTAATGATGATCTGTGAAACACTTAGCTACTTTGATCAAAATAATTCCAAAAGACCCATGATGAAAAATGCTATCTATTTCCAAAAAAAGATGAACTCAGCACAGATTGAAGCACATGGTTTTAAGTGAACTTTCTTTTTTTATTGTATTATTTTATGTTTTCTTTTGTGACATGGCTAATGTAGAAATGTTTTGCATGACTTCACATTTATAATCAATATAAAATTGCTTGATTTCTCAAGGAGGGGAGAGGCAGAAGAGAGGGAGAAAAGTTTTACTTCAAAAATTTTTAAAATTATTGTTAAAATGTTTATGTAATCAGGATATATTTACTGAAATAAATAAAAATAAAATTTAAAATGTGATGTGCACCTTCAGCTATTTATACTGGTAGATTTGCATTGCATAATCTACCACTTGGTCCACCTTTTCAGCTCAAATATTTGGGTCCTCTGATTAAATCTAGGGTTCTTTCCACTACATCACAGCTAACTGTGAAGTCAGCACAATGATTATTTTAATTAATGTTTCTATGCACATAGTACCCACAACCAGAATTAAGAAGAGCTTTGAAGGACAGATTGGTTGGGAGATTGTTTCAGAGAAGCAATAGTACTGAGTAAGCTAGAAGATAATAGGATAATAGGAGCAGATGAATTGGGCTGTGAAATAGTTCCTGTGGACTGATATGAAACAGGTAGAGACATTAATGAAAGAAGTCACATAAATAGGATTATTTATTTATTTAGTGACTGTAATTTATTAATGAAGTAATTATTAATTTCTCCATTCAGGTAACTAATTTTTAGATGGATAAATAGCAATAAAGTGTACAATTTAAATGTCTTTTGTTTAAACTTTCTTCATTGGCTTTTGTACTGTTGTATTCAATATGTGTAGTTTTTTGTTATTGATGAAATATAATATAATCTGAATCCTAAAAGATTTATTCTTTAATTAGCAAATAAAGCTTTATAAAACTTTCATTAGTTAGGTTTTATATTCATTTATGAACTTGAATCATAGCCTACTTTCACTGGGAGGTTTGAATATCTTCCCTAAAATCTCAAGCCAATTTCTAAAAGAGAGCTCTAGTTCCTGAAAAATTGTGTAACTCACATTTTTGTAAATTGAGTCATATTTAAGACTGAACTGAAACAAACACAGCTCAACACTGAAATTACCCTGTTCCTTATCCTGGAACTGGCTCACTGAAAAACTGAATCCTCCTTATGGAGAGTAAATCCACTTCTTCAGATGTTGGACCCAGGGGACAAAACTTCAGTGTCCCAGCCCTAATTACTTGGTGAACCAAAATTGAGTAGTCTGACTCAATCTGAATTTTTAAAGTTTCAGTCATTTCACTGAGATGGCCTTTGTATTCCTTCTCTTTTCCAATCCCACCCCCTCTCATATCACAACTCTGATGTTTCCCCATGTGCATGGATGGGACTATCTAATTATCATCTCCCAATGAACTATGAACTAGAGAAAACAGTAGAAATGGAGGTCAGCCTTGGTGGGTAGGAGCCAGAATGCTGAGCATGAGTCAGGGAAGTGTGTTAGATGAAATAAACTGATTCCTGTATATTAAAAGTCTGAGTAAGTGAATGGAAGGAGAGGGATAGGTTAGCATAATTGATGGCACCCTTGGGATCTTCACCTGAGTTCCTCTTTATCATGATGTGCAGAGAAGTGTTCATGGATGTTTGTTGGGATTTGTGGTCTGGGTGCTCTAGTTATTAGACAATATAGTATACCAGTGTGTAAACCAACGAATAATAGCTGAAATTAGTCTCGAGCTTCTGCTTTTTATTTAAATTATGTTCTCTGTTCTTGCTTTTATTTCCTGTACATGCCCGTGCAATTCAACAACATAGCTATATCTAGGAGAGAGCCACAAGGTTCTGTTTTTAGTTTGCTCCAACATTTTAATCAATAGTTCAGATAAATATAGGGAAGGTATATTTATTGAATTTGAGGATAGCACTTACTTGTCTGGCATCTAATGGACATGTGATAAATGTTTATTGAATCAAATTGATGATTGAGTCAAGTTTTAAATGAATTCTGACAGCAGAAATAACTGGCTCAAACCTAATAAGGTGAAATGTAATTGGGACAAATAAAAAGTTCTGCATTTAGGTTCCAAAATCAATTGCACAGGGCTGGAGAACTTTATCTAAGTAGAAGCAGTACATATGAAAGGTATCATTGCAATTGAATAAATACATATTTATTATTTATCTGTGGGTCTTAATTGACCACAAACTTTATAAGAACCACAGTAGGGTCATGGCTGCCAAAAACTAATGCAATCTTAGGTTGTATTAATAAACTAGGAATCAGAATTAAACTCAACTGGCCACTACAAAAGTCCTTGTTCCAATTTCAACTCTGACACTAACTAGGTAAATGACATTGAGTAAATCTTTTTACCTCTGTTGAAGAAAGGGTTGAACTCAATGACCTAAAAATTCTCTTTCAGTTCTAAAGAAATTTTTGGTATCTAGTTCATAGAAGTAATAATCCCACTATATTCATAAGATCACAGATTTAAAGTGGGAAAAGAACCTTAGAGATTATCTAGTACAACTTTCTCACTTTACATTTGAGGAAACTTAGTCCCAGACAGGTTTTGCCATTTGTCCAGCTTCACAAAAATGATCAAATAAGGCTTTCTGACTCCAAATTCAGTATTCTTTTTTTCTACATTACAATGCCCCACTTATGGTTGGTCAGACAATGTCTGGTACATTGTGCTTGATTATTATTACTTTTTTAAAAAAGTGAATTTTGTGGATGACTTTTGTCTTTTCAATCTGTACCTTCCCTTATTGTATTATTATTTTGTACAAAGAAAAACAATTAAGCAAAAACATCCAATATAGTTACTACTTGTGAAGATATGTCCAATATTCTGCCTTAGTAATCCTTGACTTCTCCAATATGAGAGGAGACTATCTGTTCTCCAGGACTTTAAATTATTTTTTTGTTACTCAAAATTCAATTTCCTTTTAACTGACTTCTAAAAATTTATGTTATTGTAGTCATTATGTACATTGTTGTTTTGGTTCCATTTATTTCACTATGTGATAAGTTATCATACCATTTCCACTCATGTTTCTCTAAATGTCTGTTTCTTTCTTATTGCACCAAAATGATTTGTTTCATTTCTATACCAGTCATTTCCCAAATGTTGGACATCTGGTTTTCCTGCTCTCCCTTTTCCCCTCTCAACTCCGCTACCACAAAGAAGGCTACTTTGAATACTTTGGTTTATACTGGACTTTTGTTTCTGTCTTTTAATTTCTTAAGATTTACATTTTTTTGGATTTACATTTGCTGGATCCAAGGGTATGAACAGTTTATATATTTTTCTTGAATAATTCCCATTTGAAATCTAGTATTGTGGGCAAGTTACTAGATTCACTAATAGATCTCCACATCATGTCTGGGTAATCTCAATAGGCCATCCATGTGCCTGTTTTTCCACAGCCCTTCCAGCAAAGACTGTCCCCATCTTTTGTCATTTTGCCAGTCGGCCTGGTTAGAGATGATAGCTCTAAGTTATTTTGCTTTGAATTTATCCTGCTATTGGTGATTTGGAGCATGTTTTTATGTGGCTTTTGATAGTTTGCAATTTTTCTTTTGAAGAAGTAGTTGAAAATTTCATCTGGGCCAGAAATTAGATGCAACTGAACAGCATCATGAGTAGTTAGTTGTATAGTGGATAGAATACTGGGCCTAGAGTCAGGAAAACTCACCTTCTTAGTCTCAAATCTTCAATTACTTTCCAGACACTTGAACTGAATGTTTAGTAGACATCTTAAATGGCAGCAAAGTGGCTTAGCAGATGGAGTGTTGAGGCCTGGATTCAGATAGACCTGAATTCAATGTGGTCTCACTGTGTGATTCTGGGCAAGTCACTTAACCCTGTTTACCTCAATTTCCTCAACTTTAAAATGAACTGGAGAAAGAAATGGCAAATCACTTTGATATCTTTGTCAAGAAAATCCTTAAAGGAGTCATAAAGTGTTGGAAATGAATGAAAAACAACTCAACAATAACAAATATGTTAAAACTCAGCATGTTCCAAACAGAACTTATTTTTCCTCCTAAGCTTTCCCTGCTTCCAAACTTTTCTATTACTCTTTCTCAATCCTTCAAGTTTAGAACCTAGATGTCACCTTTTATGCCTTCACCCCTCCACATCCAATCTGTACCCAGGCCTGTTAATTTAATCTATATTTTTTCAATATTTAACCTTCTCTCCTTTCACCCTACATCCTCTCTAATGCAAATTCTCACCTGAATTATTGCAGTAGTCTGCCTCAAATATTTCTCTGCTTAGTTGTCAAAGTGGTTTTCCTAAAGAATATGTTTGGCTGTGTCACCTCCACCTTCTTCTTACCTTCCCCCCAACCCTGTACCTGCCCTCAACTCCAGTAACTTTCTATTGATCTCCTGTCTTTGGGCTTTCAAAGCCCTTCATTTCCTGCTCTTCTCCCTGATTTTTTCCAGTTTTCTTATATTTTACAGTTCTCTCTCATCTTAACTTTTTGAAGCAATGACATTGGCCTCCTTTCTGTTCTTTGAATAGGATAGTCTATTATCTGACTCCCTGAGTTTACTTTCTTTTTTCCCTAACATTTTAAAGCAAAATTTTAAATTGATAATCTAAGTTTCTTACATAACCATAATATTCCATATATAACATCCTTTCTCCTTCCTAGAGAACTATCCCCTATGACAAATAATATTTTTTGAGAGGAAAAAAAAAGTCATTACAACTGATTGATACATGGAAAAAGTCAGAAAATGTTCAATATGTAATACCTGCGAACTTCCCATCTCCACAGAGGGGTAGGTTAGAAGTATCTTATACCTCTTCATTTCAGTCCTATTTGAACTTTATAATTTTGCTACAGTTACTTTTGATTTTTTTGGTATGCCATTCTTGCAATTTGTATTTACTGGGCATATTTTTTTCTTGGTTCTGCTTCACCTTATATCAGTTCATATAGATCTTTTCATGCTTCTCTGTATTCATCATACTCATCATTTCTTATAGCACAGTAATATTTTATTATATTAATGTACCATAATTCTTTAGCTATTCCCCAATTGATATGCATTCACTTTGCTTCTAGTTCTTAGCTACAAATGCTACTATAAGCATTTTAGAGTATATGGGATTTTTTCTCTTATCATCAATGGCTTCCTTGAAGGTAAAAGCCCAGTAACAGAGTCTCTGGTTCAAAGCTTATGGACATTTTAGTAATTTTATTTGCAAATTGCTTTCCAAAATGGTTGTGTCATTTCATAGCTTTACCATTATTATTAGTGTGCTTATCTCCCCAGCACCCTTCAACATGAACTATTGACATTTTTGGTCATTTTTGCCAATTTGCAGGATGTAAAGATGAAATCTCAGGGTTGTTTTGATTTTAATTTTTCTTATTATTAGTGATTTGGAGCATTTTTTTGAGGGAGCTTTTTCATTTGGAGATCTGCAGTTCTTTTGCAAATTGTTCATATTCTTTGACTTATTTATATATTGGGGAATGACTTTTATATATACATCTATCTGTAAGTGTATGTGTGTATGTTTTATGTATCTTTATTGGAAAATTTGATAGAAAGATCCTTATATTTGACTAATTCCCTTCTTATCCTACATGTATTAATGTTGTCTGTACAAAAGAATTTTGCAATTTCCGCTATCTTTTGTTTCATGACTCCAAGAATTTTTCCTGATTGTCACTCAGGTCTGTAATATTCTCCTTCCTCATCACTGTCTTATGGCTTCCCTTCAAGTCCCTTCCTTTCCCCTGGCTTTTTTCAAGTCCTGGCTAAAATCCTACCTTTTATAGGAAGCCTTTCTTCCTACCTCTTAATTCTACTGCCTTCTCTCTGTTTGATTATTTTCAATTTATCCTTTGTTTAGCTTGTTTGTAAAATTTGTTTGTCTTCCATTAGACAGTGAGGTCCTTGAGAGTAGGGACTGGTTTTTTTTCATTTTTTACCATTTTTGTATTCCTAATACTTAGAATACTGTCTAGAACAAAGTAGGCATCTAACAATGTTGACTGAGTTACTACAAAGAGCAGAGCTAAGGCCAATAGATAGAAGTTAAAAGGAGGCAAAAAATATTAATATTAAATACTCATGGAATTAAAGGATCATTGAAAGGAATTCAGAAGTCCCATATTACAGTTCTTTCTTATTCTGGGATATAATTCATCTAGTGTTTAAATCAAATCTGTCAGAGACATATTTTTATTAATTTGTAAACATTTATTTCATTTGAAGATTTCTGACCCATACAATTTCCCCTCCAAATCAGAAAAGCTTCCTTTCACAATTTACAACATATGTGAAACAAAAAAATGAAAAAAAATTCCATAGCAATTATAAAACAAAAGCATATTCTTTCAGCTAGGGTTTTTTAAATTACTAAATTGCCTGATCAGTCATGTCTATATACACACACTCAAAGAGAAGACAGATTTTCCCAGAAACTAACTTCCCTCTCTAAAGATTCAGCTGTAAACAAAAAGGGACACCTTTAGATCTTGTTAACAAAAAGATATCCCCACCATTTGTTTAGTTAGCTAACAATGGATTTGAACTCACAAAGATGAGTTTTCTTGACTCACAGCCTATACTCTATCCACTATACCACTCATCAAATTAATGAAAAAAAAAAAAAAGCTGATGAAGGTGGCGTAGCTGTACCAGATCTAAAACTATATTATAAAGTAGCAGTCATCAAAACCATTTGGTACTTGCTGAGAAATAGAGTAGTTGATCACTGGCATAGGATAGAATCACAGGATAAACTAGACAATAACCTTAACAATTTAGTGTTTGAGAAACCCAAAGACCCCAGCTTTTGGGATAAGTACTCACTATTTGACAAAAACTGCTGGGAAAATTGGAAACTAGTGTGGAAGAAATGAGGGCTTGACCTACACCTAACACTACATACCAAGATAAGATCTAAATGGGTTCATGATTTGGATATAAAGAGTGATATTATAACCAAATTAGAGGAACATAGGATAGTTTACCTCTCAGACCTGTGGAGATGGAATAAATTTATGTCCAAAGAAGAATTGCAACTCTTAACTGAACACCAGATAGATAATTTTGACTATATTAAGTTAAAAAGTTTTTGTACAAACAAAACCAATGCAGTCAAGATTAGGAGGGAAGCAATAAATTGGGAAATCATCTTTACATTTAATGGTTCTGATAAAGGCCTCATTTCTATTGTCTCATATATATAAGAATTCAAGCCACTCTCCAATAGATAAATGGTCAAAAGATATGAACAGACAATTTTCAGAGGATGAAATTAAAACCATTTATAGTCATATAAAAAAGTGCTCCAAATCACTATTGATCAGAGAAATGCAAATTAAAACATCTTTGAGGTGCCACTACACACCTGTCAGATTGGCTAGGATGACAGGAAAAGATAACGATGAATGTTGGAGGGGATGTGGGAAAACTGGGACACTGATACATTGTTGGTGGAACTGTGAATGGATCCAGCCATTCTGGAGAGCAATTTGGAACTATGCTCAAAAAGTAGTCAAACTGTGCATACCTTTTGACCCAGCAGTGTTTCTATTGGGCTTATATCCCAAAGAGATCTTAAAGGAAGGAAAGGTCCCTACATGTGCAAGAATCTTTGTGGCAATCCTTTTTGTAGTGGCTAGAAACTGGAAACTGAATGGATGCCCATCAATTGGAGAATGGCTGAACAAATTATGGTATATGAATGTTATGGAATATTATTGTTCTGTGAGAAACGACCTGCAGGATGACTTCAGAGAGGCCTGGAGAGACTTGCATGAACTGATGCTGACTGAAACGAGCAGAACCAGGAGATCAATATACACGGCAACAACAATACTTTATGATGATCAATTCTGATGGACATGGATCTCTGCAACAAAGAATTGTCTCAAACCTGTTCCAATTGTTCAGTGAAGAAAGCCATATACACCCAGAGAGAGGGATACGAAATGTGGACCACAACATAACATTTTCATGCTCTCTATTGATGTTTGTTTGTATTGGGTTTCCTTTCTCAGATATTTTTTGTTCATGTAGATACAATTGTTCTTGCACAGCAAGATAAGTGTGGAAATATGTATACATACATTCGACTTGACAAGTATTTTAATATAATTAACATGTAATGGATTTTCTGCCATCTAGGGGAGGGGAGGGGACTAGGGGGGAAATTTGTAACAGAAAGCTTTGTAAGGGTCAATGTTGAAGAATTATCCATACATATGTTTTGTAAATCAAAAGCTTTAATTAAAAAAATAACACTATACCACCCATCTATCCATCTCCTTTTTAAAAACTTTCTCTTTTCCTCATCTAGCAAGAAGTTCTACCAATGTTGGATTTCAAAAGATTACCTATGAATTTACAAAGAAAGGTTGGAACATGCAGGCTATCCATCAGTTATTGCAATAGTTACATGACAGACATGCTTCCTCTTCTGGTTATATTAGAATAGCATACTTTACAGTAGATTGTGTATATATATATGTATATATATATGAAGATATATATATGTATATATATATATATATGAAGATTTTTATTTTCAAAACACATGCATGGATAATTTTCAACATTAAACCTTACAAAACCTTGTGTTCCATTTTTTTCTTCCTCCCTTCCCTAGATGGCAAGTATAGATTACATTCTTTATGGAACTTTTTCCTCACAGTTTTAGTTGCTAAAATGATACAGCTACTTCTTTTAACCCAATTTTTGTCATGTACGACTAGGATGAAATACCAATTTTCTGTTGATTTTGTTTGACTTGAAAACTGATTAAAGTATGAATTATTCATAAAATGTTATATTGTGCATATAAATTATGCAATATTAATAGGCTTTATGTGAATTCTAGCAGTTTAGAATGCAGTTTGTAGTCTGTGGCCACAAGGGAGACAAATGGTGTTTTGACCTAGACTCATGAAAGAGATGGCAGCTTGACAGTAATGAGGTCCAACAAGTCATGATGAGGTCCAACAAGTCAGGAAGGATGGGGAGTCACCTGGAATGATTTCAAAGACTCAAACTATCTCTAGATCAAGGAGCAAAGCTTTATAGTAAAGCTTAGCAAGCAGGAGAATAATAATAAACAATAATTTATTCCTTTTTTTTTAATAAAGCTTTTTATTTGCAAAACATATGAGTGACCTTTCAAGATTGACCTTTGCAAAAAAAACCTTTTTTTCCCAAGCTTTTCCTTTGG